>VHZZ01010758.1:36079-57986 GCA_009801015.1 Silene noctiflora | reverse complement strand
AAAACGAGTGAGAAATGAAGAAGTTATGCTCGTCTTAAGGTTTGGATGAAATGGTAACAATGGTGTGTTTTGAGGATGAATAGTGTGCTGGAAATAGGAGAGGTTGAAGAAGGGTTTATGAAGGAAATTGGAGGAATAGAAGGGTTTATAAGGGCTTAAGTCATCTTTAGGCCCAATTAGACTAAGTGAGTCGGAATCCACTTATTTAACTTCTAAATGCTACTATACATTTAAGACGGACTTGAATAGTAATAATATAATTATTATACTATAAGATCTCATATTTTACGAAAATAATATTAAAAATCATATTTACCTTAATTAATTATTAAAATAATTTAAAATACAAATTAATTATTCTCGGGTGTTACAATAAATCAGTCTGGCGAAAATCTGAGACTCGTTAAAAATGTGTTAATACTTGTTATTTGGGGATGAAATCGAATAGGGTAACTTCTAAAGCGATCCTTGACACGTAGTTGGAAAACCGGGAGAAAAAGAAGCACAACCCAGTACGGCCTCCAGAACGGCTCAAATTGAAGTGTATAATACACGGTTTTCGGGATTCCCGGATCTCGGAAAAAAAAAAAATTCTATAAATCACAAAGACGATTTCTCGGGATAGTCTAAGCGACCTCACAAATTTGAGAATGAATAAGGGACATTTGAGGCTTCGTGTGTGATAAACAAGTCTCGGGCGAAAACTTGTTACAAAATGGTTTAATACGTGTTATTTAGGGCTGAAATTGAACATGACAACTCCTGAAACGACTCCGTAAATGTACTATAAAACCAGGAGAAAAACAAACACAGTCCGATACGGCCTCCCGAACAGCTCAAAATAGAGTGTATAATACACGGTGTTCGGGATTTTAGGGTCCAGGAACAAAAATGTCCGTAACTCAAACGTACGATTCTTACGTTAAACAAAGCGACCTGAAAACTTTTGAGGAGCAACGAATGACATTAACTGATTTAAAGCTATCGTTGTGCGAAAAACCAGTCTCTGGCAAAAATCGGATAGTCGTTGAAATTAGTTTAATACTTGTTATTTGGTGCTGAAATTGAACAGTGTAACTTCTGAAGCGACCCTTGACACGTGGTTGAAAACCGGGAAAGATAGATACACTGTTTTCGACTTTGTAGGGTCCCAAAATAAAAATGTTCGTAAATCACTCGGACGGTGTCTAAGGTTAGAGAAAGCTGCCTCACAAATTTAAGGAATAACGGATGACATTTCAGGTTGTCGTTATGCGATAATTAAGTGGGAGACGAAAATTGGATACTCGTTTAAAACGGTTTAATACTATTTATTTGGAGCTGAAAATGAATAATATGACTCTTGAAGCGACTCCGGACACATGGTAGAAACCAGGAGAAAAAGAAACACGGTCCGAAACGGTTTCTCGAACGGCTTAAATTGAAGTGTATAATACACATTTTTGGGATTCTAAGGTCTCAAAACAAAAATGTCCGTAAATCACATGGATGATTGCTCAAGTCAGACAAAACGGCCTCACAAAATTTGAGGAGCAACAGAGGACATTTGAGGCTGTTGGTGTGCGATAAACCAGCCTTGGGCGTGGATGATTGCTCAAGTCAGACAAAACGGCCTCACAAAATTTGAGGAGCAACAGAGGACATTTGAGGCTGTTGGTGTGCGATAAACCAGCCTTGGGCGGAAATCGAAGACTCGTTAAAAATGTTTTAATACTTGTTAGGTGGAGGTGAAATAGAATAGGGTGGCTTATGAGACAATCCTTGACACGTGATAGAAAAACAGGGAGAAAAAAAGTACAACCCAGTACGGCCTGCCGAACGACTCAAATTGAAGTGTATAATATACGGTTTTCGGAATTCCCAGGTCTCGGAACAAAAATGTCAGAAAATCACAACGACAATTTCTCGGACCAATCTAAGCGACCTTACAAATTTGAGAATAAATAGTAGACATTTGCGGTTGTCAGTGTGTGATAAATAAGTCTTTGACGGAAATCAGATACTCGTTAAAAAATGGTTTAAGACTTATTATTTAGTGCTGATATTGAATATTGTAACTCTTAAAGCAACCCCGAAAACGTGCTATATAAACCGGGAGAAAAAGAAACACGGCCTGACATGGCCTCCCGAATGGCTCAAAATGGAGTGTATAATACACGGTTTTCGGGATTTTAGGGTACCGAAGCAAAAATGTCCGTAAATCACACGGACGATTCTCGGGTTAAACAAAGCGGCCTGAAAACTTTTGAGGAGTAACGAATGACATTTGAGGCTGTTGGTGTGTGATGGCCATTTTCACGTGAAAATCAGATAGTTGTTGAAATTGGTTTAATACTTGTTATTTGGTGCTGAAATTGAACATGTTAACTCCTGAAGCGACCCTGGACACGTGGTTGAAAAACCGGGAGATATAGAAACACGACCTGGTAAGGCCTCCCGAACGGCTTAAACTGAACAGTATACTGAAGTGTATAATACACGGTTTTCGGTATTTTAGGGTCCCGGAACAAAAATGTTCGTAAATCACACGGACGGTGTCTAGGGTCAAATGAAGTTGCCTCACAAATATGATGAATAACGGATGACAATTCAGGTTGTCGTCGTGCGATAATTATGTGAGAGACAGAAATCGGATTCTCGTTTAAAACGGTTTAATACTACTTATTTGGAACTGAAAATGAATAATGTAGCTCCTAAAGCGACCTCGCACACGTGGTAGAAAAATTAGGAGAAAAAGAAACACGACCCGAAACGGCGTCGCGAACGACTCAAATTGAAGTGTATATTATACACGTATTTCGGGATTCTAAGGTCCCGGAACAAAAATGTCTGTAAACCACACGGATGGTTTCTCGGGTCAGAAAAAGCAGCCTCACAAAATTTGAGGAGTAACAAAGGACATTTGAGGCTACCGGTGTCGGAGGGACCCCGTTGGCCGTAGCTGCTACCTTTAATGCGCATTAGGTACGTAATAGCCTGTAAACCATGTATATCAGGTAAGTCATCCAAAAATGAATAATTTTGTTCCCCAAATTATTTATTTTTCGTGATGCTTTAGAGTGGTCGTATCTTTGACTACCATTGTATTCATAGTATTTTAAGTTGGTTTGACACAGAATATAGTTAGATACCACACAAAAACTTATGTGAGACGGATTTCAATAACTAATAATTAGTTAATCCTGCTAATTAGAATATATTTATCCCGTAACATCAAGGTTTAGTTTTTGTCGACTTATTCAAGCTTCAGTTCAGCTTAATTTAGTTTAGCTTAATGCCGTGCTTTTTATCAATATTCTTCTTTTCCGATCTTTTCATATTTTGTCTATACTAGTCTCCTTTTTCTTTTAAGGCACTCAATCAACTTGATTTCTTGCTCATTTTGATGTTGTTCAATTTCTTTCTCATTTTGCACTTAAAAACAGATAAATACTATTATTTAAGAAAATATATATTCCACTATTTAAGGAAAAAGACTAAGGCAATTATGTAAAAGAAGGCTAGAATTATGTAACTAAAACAAGTAAAACTACGAAATGAATGATAAGTTGTACTTTTGGCCTATGCACCTTGTAAATGTCGGTTTAGATTATTGCACAAAAAACAAGAAAGTATTAAAAAATGTTGTATTATTAGTTCGGTGTCGTACATACCCTTTAAAAATAGAAAAATATACCTTTTCCACCAATCTAATGACTTAAATTACCTATTTTCCTAGTTGTTAGTACTTTGGAAATAAAAATAACGTGTAATACATGTGAAGAGTCAAGGACGAGAACACCTAAGAGGGGGAGGGCGTGAATTAGGTGTCCAATTAAAAATTTAAGCTTGAATTAAGCTTCTTTAAAATCTAGGACAATAGATTAAACTGATATGGACAATACTTCGAATGATAGAAGTGTTTATACTTAGAACTATGAGAGTTAGAAGTATATACACACGAATTCAGCTCAGTATATGTCACAGTAAAGTTGACTGTTGCACATACCAGAAGAGTATGAATGAAAGAGTATTTTTTGTTCAACTTAACAATGAAGATATAAAGTGAATGCTTTTTTAAGTTGAATACTCTTAGCAATGAAAATTTTAAGTGAATCCCTTTTTCTCCTTAAGTTGGTTAATTGATAACACAAGTAAGAGCTATGAAGTACAAGACTTGAGAAACTCAATTGATTGTGAGTTCACAAGTAAGTACAACAAGTCTATGTCATAGTATGAGTGACTGTGACACAGAACTGATAGCGAGATTAATATAAAATAAACAAAGGTAAATGAACGTAAAAGTAAATGAACAAACAAGAAGATGTTTAAAAAATTGGTTCAGCCTCTACTCCGAGGCCTACGTCCAACCGTTATTTTATTGCTTGTTTAGAAATTTACTCAAACTTACTAAATCCCTTACAATGAAAATAACTCGCCAACCTACTCTGGTTGCACTTGCTTGAAGCTACTCCGCTTCAAGACTTTCACTTGCTCAAAGCTACTCCGCTTCAAGACTTAAGTTCTATCTCACTGGTTTACAGAGTCTTTGAATCTCAATCGTTCACTTAATGAACATGGAGATCACAATTAAGAGTTAAACACGAGAATCATTGAACATACTCTTTATGCAACAGTGAAGCGAACTGATACTTGGAGATTTTGTACCTTTGAAAAACGATTGAAGACTTTTAAAATAGAAAACAATTTTGCAAATAAGTTGAAGAACAAAAGCTTAAATTCTGCAAAGTGTTTTAACAATAAATGCTCAGAAAAGTCTTAACAATAAATGAGAATAGAGAAGGCTATTTATAGGAAAAGAAGTGTATAAAGATGGACCTTTAAAATACTTCTTTATCCTATGCATAAAAGGTTAAAAGATGTATTCTCATTTAACAATGTTCAAAGAGTTCAGTCAGATTTGTAGGCTCAAGAAAAGATTTCAGCAACACTCAAAACATTTGATGATAAAGTAGGAAGTATGGTTCCTTAAGTTAGGAAGACATAGTTCCTCTTTTTAAGGAAAAATAGTTGTACTTTCTTGACTTCAAAAGAACTTGATTGTTTTCATATGATAAAGTGTTTTTCTAAAAAGATTTGTTAGTATCTTTCTGAAATAAAGATTGAAAGGATTTAACACTTAATATTTTTCTTTTGAAAACTTATCTCCCACGGAATGTATCAGAAACCATGGTGCAACAATGTAACTAAGAAGTAAACAAATAAATAACAATGAAACTTGGCATCATCAACCAAGTGTGTTCTAACAACAGGGGAAAAAAAAAGTAGACTACATATAAAAAGAAAATTTTGATTTTCCCAAAACAACTTATATTATATATTATATTAAACGAAAGCAAATTCATGGACCATGGATTTGCTTTACGGACTGTAGGAAATGAGGACTTTAGAAGCATAAATTCTTGTTTAAGACGGAACTTTTCCAAGAGTAACTAATATGGAGTATTATTAATGCTTACTCTTTAACATATAAGGCCGTATTTACATCTTAGACTTTTATTTTATTTTATTTTTATCATCACTCATAAGGGAGATATAAGGGCGATTTTAATACAAATGGAATTCAAACTCCGATTAAGAGCATCCCCTTTCATAATTGTATCTATCTATCAACATTTACACCATCTCACACTCTAAAACGATCTTATTCATGATTTATTCTGTTATAGTTGGCTATAAAAACTGCATGTTTCCAACAAATTTGGGCAGCCACCTGTTTGGTTTTTTTCACTGCTCCCTTATACTTTCGATTGTTTGCATGCATCACTTACTTTACTACTTGCTACGTTCCAAGAAATTGAAATTAAATGTCCAATTCCTCACATTTTTTCTCATGTCTCCCTTTTGCTATTTCTCTCATTTTCTCTAACTTTCCCCCTTGATTTTTCCATACTTTAAGCAAGAAATTGAGAAATTAAATACACCTAAATTCCCATCAAAATCAATTTTTAAAAATTTTAATCCTGGTTCCGCCACTGGCCATTCAGACGACAAAGTTGATTGGGTCAAATGGCGGAGTCGTCGTTGGAGTTGAGAGGAGGGGAAAAGAGGTGGTGGAAGAAGGTGGTGGACGTCGACGAAGCGAAAAGACAGATATTATTTGCAATGCCAATGGTGTTAACAAATGTCATATTTTATTTAATCCCTGTTGTATCAGTTATGTTTGCTGGTCACCTTGGAGACCTTCAACTTGCTGCTTCTACTCTTGCTAATTCTTGGGCTAATGTCACTGGTTATGCTATCATGGTTTGCTTTTCTCTCATTCTCATTTTCTAGACTCGGTTTAATAGACACGACTTGAACTGAACTGAACTGAACTAAATTGAACTAAACATGACATGATGATATATACCTGACCTGGCTTGGCCTAAACTAAATTAAACTATGTCGATTGGTACATGACCTGAATTGAATTGAATGACCCGTTTGCCAGGTGACTAGATTGAAAAGTGACGAATTTCATTTAGTTGAACTTAATTACCTTAACTATGATTAGTTTACTTCCGTCAATTAGTCCTGTTTACTTGTGTTAAACTCGATAAATTAAAGTGCTTATGTCAACAGCGTAGTTGATAAAGTTACGAGCTGTGGTACTTATGACCTGGGTTCAAACCCCGTCAACATCAAAATCGCCCTTGTGGGTTGTGGCTTCTTTCTTTCAATTAGTGTACAAATGACCGTTCCTATGTTTATTACAGTACCTTATCGTATAATACAACGGTCTTATACAAGAACGATTGTTACTTTTTGTTATGTAGACGGGCCTCAGCGTTGCGCTAGAGACGTTATGCGGACAAGCCTATGGCGCGAAACGATACAAAATGTTGGGAATATATCTACAAACATCTTGTATTATATCATTTCTGTTCTCCATTCTCATATCCATAATCTGGTGGTACACAGAACCGATTCTAATCATTTTGCTTCGTCAAAATCACGAGGTTTCCAGTGAAGCGGCTATCTACATGAGATACCAAATCCCGGGAATATATGCATATGGTACATTGCAGAATATAATGAGGTTTCTTCAAACACAATCTGTGGTTTGGCCCTTAGTCTTTTGCTCTCTGCTTCCATTGTTATTCCAATTCGGACTTGTCTATATCTTGCTTCGTTATACTACACTTGGTTTTCGAGGAGGTGCATTGGCTACATCGATTACATTCTGGATTTCGGTTGTTTTGCTTATGGTTTATGTGAGGTATGCTGGGACATTGAAGCAGACGTGGAAGGGTTTCTCGAAAGAATTGTTTCGTTTCATCCTTACTAACTTGAAATTGGCCCTGCCTTCGACTACTATGGTTTGGTAATAATATGATCGTCCTTCGTCCTCATTTGCATGTTCCGAACCATTTCATTTACGGGTTTTGAATAATGTTTTTCAGTTTAGAATACTGGGCATTCGAGGTTGTGATAATGTTAGCTGGTCTTATGCCGAACTCAAAAGCAAGTACTTCTCTAGTTGCGATGTGGTAAGGATAGTTTCATTTCCTTCATCCGGAATTATTGTTAATTCTAGTTCTGTGAGTTTGATGTATTTATTTCTGAACTCTTACCAGCATATCGACTGGAGGAATCGCGTACAATATTACCTACGGTCTGAGTGCTGCAGCAAGGTACTAATCTATCAACATTAGCATTCAGCATTTCATTGTCGTATAGAGAACAATCCTTTAATTTGTATGATTATGTGTACTGATGCAGCACAAGGGTCTCTAATGAACTCGGAGCAAAGAGACCAGATCAAGCTAAACACGCAATGGTTGTAGCCATGAAGTTGTCGATTGTGCTAACGTCTATAATGCTACTAGCATTAGGATTTGGATGTGAAAAATGGGCACACTTATTCAGTGACAACGTCGAAATAATCAAGTCCTTTGCTTCTATGACCCCTCTGCTTTGCATATCGTTATCCTTGGACTCCATACAATGCATACTATCAGGTGCTGATTTCGCGGAATTTAAATTTCTGTATAAAATTTCGCGATTAATTGTTTTAGTTACGTTATTAATTTTATTTTTAATCGAAAAAACTAGGAGTGAGCAGGGGATGTGGTTGGCAAAATCTGACTACATTCATAAACCTGAGTGCTTTCTTCGGCATTGGTATCCCGGTTGCTTGCTTATTCGCCTTCACGCTCCATCATCACGCGAAGGTAAAACGATAATTGTTACACAAATCGCTAAATTTACTCGTTAATTATCATCATGTTTATGTTAATTTTCAATAGTTTTAAGCTCTTGTTTTCGTTGTTACAGGGTCTATGGATTGGGCTAATAGTTGGAATTGCCTCTCAGACATGTGCTCTATTAATAGTTACTTGTCTCAAGAAATGGACTGCACTTGAGCAACTGTCGCGTGACGTCGAAAATCCGGGCTCAGTTCAGCTACAACCTATAAGTGCTTAAGTTATACAATGAGTTGAGAATTGAGTCTCTGAGTCGCAAGGAACTAAATACATGTTCTAAGGAGGTCTTAACCTAATAGTTAAAATCGAGGTACATGTTAGAGCAAGTATCGTCTAATCTTTAAACCCGTCTTTGTACTAGACTTTGTGCTCATTGTCAAAAGAAATTGACTTAAAGAGAATAGTACATTAGACTTATGAGTTACTCTGGAGACTCGTATCATCTGGTGACGCTATCTCATTTTCCTATTCTGTCGACACTAATCCACTCACTATTTTTTTTTTTTGGTGATTTCGAAACATCATTAGATCATGTTCTTTTGGACTTAATTTCAGTTCAGTTCAACTATCTCTTCACAAATTAACTTTTACTTCAATTCAATTCAGGTCATGTCCATTAAACTTAGTTTAGTTCACCCGAAAACTTGAAGGAATAAGGCAAGAACAAGAATTAAAAACTAAAACAATTCAAATTAAAAAGAAAATCATGCAAGATTTTGATTCAATCAGTCAATCAATAAGATTATGGAAATCAAATATCAAATCATTACCAAAAAAAATTAATGATTTCATTTTCAAATGGTAACATAATTATTTATTTACCTATGTAAATTATTCCATGATCTTCTTTATTTTATAAACTATAATATCCATTGATACCATACTCGTATTATTATTATTATTATTGTTATTATACAAGTATAATCTCCTACCTCATTTAAGATATATAAATCACATAATAATCCACAAAAAAAGAAACCAATTTCACAAATATTTCATTTCATTTCATTCTCTTTGAATATTCTTAATTTTAATCTAGTAGCCCTCTAATTCTCATATATAAATACATATAAATACGCACCTCCCCCCTTCATAATCGATCATACAAATAAATATACGATATACGATTTATTTAAATTATACTTGAAACGATTTTATTTCGTCTCATTTAATTAAATGGCTTCTTTGAGCCAATGTGGTCTGTTATTTTTCTTTTTAATTCTCTCCGTTAGTTTCTCCGACGCCAGCATTCGTCGCTCTTATTTTTATTTTTCGTACCCGGGATTTAAAGCTTCCCCTGTTTTTACTCATCCTCCGGCTATATCTCCGTCACCATCTGCCATGCCGCCAAGTCCAGGACATCCTATGGCTCCGTCACCATCTGCCAAGTCACCGAGTCCAGGACACCCTATGTCTCCGTCACCATCTGCCATGTCACCAAGTCCTTGTACTCCACCAAAGTCAGCACCAGCCCCATCCAGTGCCGTGTCACCAAGTTCAGAATCTCCAGTTCCGTCTCCATCACCACCGGTGTCGCCGACTATATCACCGTCAGGACATGAAGCCGATAGCCCAGCTCCGGCACCGGCCCAATCTGGAGGACACAGAGTGACCTTCACCGTGGCTGTCTTAGTTTTATCAATTTTATTCGGGTTACTTTCCTGGTTTTAGACTTAATAATTTGCCATTTTCTCTATATTAATTTTCGTAAATTTCATTTATTTTAGACCTGGAAATCACAATGCTTGTTTTTTAATTTGTGTTTCATGCTTCGATTAGCAAATTTCTCCAAATAAAATTCCGTCCTAGTTTGAGTGACGAACTTTGCTTTAGTATTAAAATTTTAGCGTAATTGTTAAGATGAATATACGGTATTATACGGTCTTTGGCTTATTTGACATCAAAAAAAATGTGTACTTTATTGGCACTACCATTTAGAGATCTTTTAACATATTCATAACGAATCTGATAAGCACGACTATAATATCAAAATTCACAATAAAAATAGGTAGGAATTGAAACTTATCACATGCAATGATGCAACTACACATACACCTACATAAATTAGGTTCCATCCAACAATCACCCAAAATTCAATCATAATTTTTTTCCCATCCCTAGAATAATCTTCATAATTTTCCCAAAATAGAAAAAACATAAAATCTCAAAATTTTAAAAATAATTATTATTATTAGCTAATTTAATCCCCCATAAAATTCTCTTAACCAATCACCCATCTCCCTATTTTTCTCCCTCCATAACCCTACCTTCCTATATTCCTTCATCTCCATAACTTTACAACCAAGAAGAGAAGAGAAACACAAACAAAAATAAAATCCACATTTTGAAACACTTTCTCCTCTCTTCTTCGAAATCGAATCGAATATATAATTTAATTTGCATTCATGGCTACTAAATTATGGCTAATTGCTCTACTCTTGGCTTTGGTCATTGTGGTCGAGTCGACGTCATTTGATGATGCCACTTGGGGTATGACTCGCCAGAGCTCCGGCGATGACGGTATTTTGAACACGCGAATGTGTAATGGTCGTGTCGGAGATTGTATCGGCGATGAGGAGGATATGTTGGACTCTGAAACCGGTCGTCGTCAGTTGGCTGGTAGGGTAAGAAGGTACGTACGTCTATTTCAAGCATGGCTTATTTTTTAAAAAAAAATCGAGCTTAGTTGGTAAAATTATCGAGAAGAACTTAATATATGAACTTTTCGTCATCAAAACTTCCTCTCCCAAAAACATGAAAAACATTGATCGTATTAGTTCTTCAAATTTATGAGAGTCATACACGTTTTTCAAAATATGTGATGAATTGAAACAGGTTTATAAGCAATGATGCACTAAGGAGGGACAGAGTCCCATGCAACCGTCCGGGTCAGTCCTACTATTATTGCAGGGGTAACGCCAGGGCGAACCCTTACCGGAGAGGTTGCACCTACATCACTCACTGCGCTAGGGATCTCCACTGAAATTACCGTTATGCCCCTGTCATATGCTCTTATTTTCTATGTATGTATACAACTATACTAGAAAAATAAGATGATTTATTATGAAGCAAACTATTATGTCGAAATATACAGAAATACTTGTGATGTATTTATAAACATTTTCGCATTCTATGAATGAATTCGTTTTTTTGCATTGTTGTACAATTCACTAAACGCTGAGCGAGAAAGAAAAACATACGAGATCAAGTCGGATGCATAGAGTAGTGTAACGCAGACAATGATTCGAAAAATCAGAACCAAATGCTTTCTTCTCAAGGACAAACATATCGAAAAAGTATCAAGAACTCGGCTCTTACTGTCAAACTTTACATAGGTGACATTTCAGAACAAAGATGACAGCTTACATGATCAATCTAATCCAATCGAGGAAATTGAAGTGTTCCAGCAGTGAAAAAAAAATGTACCTTAGTTACAGTGTCCTGGCAACACTCTTGAACTCGTTCAAACAAGATTGAAGAATTTTTTGGCGCTTTTGAAGAGATTGTTTTTCGTTGTGCAGGATATCAATCGCTCCTGGTGCAACGAACAACTCCATGAACTTTTCATCATTTACAGCAAACAAATCTATTCCGAGTGATACCATCAGCCTTTCTCGACTGCAAGTTATTGACGTAGTTTAATCTCAGATGTCGAGTAATTATAATCTGAACACATAAACAGATGAATGCAGGTCCAAGGCCATATAATACAGTGTACATTTCACTTCCGAAACTCAAAATATTTTAAAATTATCTCAGTTTTAAAGACTTGTCTCATAACCAATATCTTTTGTTTAGTAGAGTATCTCGCGTCCTAATTTCGAGACATAAGGAGTCTGACACTTGGATAACTACGTGTCCAACCCGTATCAAGTCAATGACGCGTTTTAAGGGGATGTGGACAATTCAAGTCATGTGTGGTTACGTAATATGATGCTATGTTAAGCAGCAGGAATGCACTGATTTCTGAGAGGAAGTGATGCTTGATGATAAAGGAAGCCAGTTAGTGTTACTTACCAAGGTGTTAAAAACCCGGAATTTAATGCTGTTGTCACGCTTCGTTCAACAAGAACTTCACGTATACGTGCAAAATGCTGAGCTGCTGCTGAGCATATGTCATCATAAGCAGAGCCTGACCTCGAACTATTATACCCGAAAAGAAGGCCACCATTCTGGACTCTTGAACCGTCAGCATTTCTACTGTTACCCAACATTCTGGAATGTCGTTTCCTTGCTCCGACTTCCATGCAATTTCCTGCCTCTTTCTTCACCAAACCGTAACCTAATTCACATGGCTGATCAGGAGAAGGTGTCTCAGGAATCGTTATCTGACTCTCTCGAAGGGCTTCTCTACCTTCTGGGCCCTTACCTGATCCAGAACAATAAGTTAGCATGGATCGCTTCAAAGGAGGTTAACAAGGGAGACTAAAAGTCGTTAAATGGTCACAAAATATATGCTGTTAAAGGGTTCACTAAACAAAAAAGAATCATGGGCAACAATAAAGTGTAAACTAACATTATGAAAGGGTCATTGTTGGCATTAAAAGGGTTACTAAAATACGCAAAGGGTCACTTTGATTATTGTTAGACCATCTCATAAAAGAAGTTGCGTACCGGGTGTAGTCTCACGTGCATTGTTTTCTGGTGGTATGTTCTCTTGATTTGTCACTGATTCATCACGCAATGCCCGAACACTGTCTGATATTTCGGGACAAATTGAAGCAGGAGAAGCTTGGTTGAATCTGTAGGCCGGATTTAGCATAGAACCAAAGCCTGACTCGTTTTCATAACAGGCAAGAGAATATGGGCTTGTCACTGAATCAAGATGGTGTCTGACTAGTTGTTTGCATTGTTTCGCAAGATCCTTGATGAACTTATTGTAGGAGTGCATCAAAGCCGCATGGAAACCAACGTAACCATCCATGTCTCCTGTTTTCTTCCCATCTACATATGAAACTAACTTCATTCAGTTGCATTCAATCATATGAATTAATCAAGAGCAGTGACACAGAAACAAAACGAAAGGAAGAACAGAAAGGAAGAAAATATATCAAAATGAATAAATTACAAGCACTATACATATACTTACAGTCTGAGTTAGGGCAGCGATTTCTTTCACTTGATAGATCAAAAAGATTTGCTAAAATAAATGCAAGCCTATCACAAGCAGTGTCAAGCAAAGGTGCTAGCCACGATCTAGCAGCAGTACGCGCAATTTCAGCAGCTGCCTCTGTTGTTCCTCGACCACCACCACGACCAGCATAAGCGAGCAAAATATTTGCAACCTGTGTTTAGAGGGTCCAAATAATCTTCAAACATCAAACTTTGTCACACAATGCAGAGTTGCAGAGTATATGGTTCTACACAAATAATTTATGCTATGGGTATTTGTGTCTTCATTCTTCAATGATTGTTTTATAAGAAGTTATTGTGAAACCCTTTTAGAAGACACTTATTGGTTATCAAGTTCGTGATAGAAAATTTACCTTCTCTCTTGATACTTGGGGACAGTCAATGGAATAAGCAGCACATCGAAATTCATGCATGACTCTTTCAAAAGCAGCACCTCCATACAACCGTAAAGTGGAATTTGGTGGTTTAATGGTTGCAGTTACACCAGGCCACCCTCCAATACCACTCTGCAACCTTTCTTCCTGAGTTGTTTTTCCCCATTGCTCTGGAGGTGGGTCGGCAGCTCCATCGATCAGTGCTCCCTTCAAAAATCAATAACCACGGAAGTCTGTGAGTTTCATTGCTTCCAAGATGAACAGTCATAAGACGAACATGGGTAAACAATCGGCGAAACATAGACCAGTGATTCTTCAAGGAGACGATCTTGCATATAAGACCAACCCAAATCCTTGTGTATTCCTCATTTAATTATAGATTAATCATTAATGAGCTTGTCTCACATGTAAAGCTTACTCATGCATACTATGGTTAACATGGATTAAGAAAGAACTTAACCATTGATAATTTCGCTTGACAACTAATGACAAGTAAAACTCAAATTAAAGTTTTGACTTTTAATCCAGATTTGATGCAACCCATAAATGACATTTAAGATGCAATAAGATTATAACATTGTATTGTTAAATTTATAAGCAGGGTGATATATACTCACCACATGACTACTCATGGAAGATGTATGTAACATGGCCGATCTTCGAAGATAAGCAACATCAGAAGTTGCCTCTATCTTGGCATCCATTTTAGCCAAATCTGAAGTTACTTCACTGCAACGTTGCTCAAGCAATGCCAGAGTAGCTGGGGCAGCTTCCTTGTATCTTTTCTGAAGTTCGGACTCTAGGAACTCCCTAAGAGAGCTGAAACCAATAAAGGGGCGAAACTTCTCTTCATCGAAACCCCCCTTAACACCATCACGCAGGTACTGCATAACTTCGGTATCAACTTGAGATATTTGGCGGCGGAACTCATCATTAGAGACTGTGTTTCTGTCCTTAGGAAGGGCTACATAAAAGGGACGTATATTCTCCCCTAGGTATCCACTTGCACTTAAGTACCGATCAACCTCCCATCGGTCACTAAATTCCTGAAAAAGGTGTGATATGCTAGTTAATCTATTTAAAAATCAAAAGGTAATGGTGGAATAGCCCTTACGATCACCTATCTCTATGCAGGAAAGGTAATTAACAAGAATAAAGTAACACGAAGGAAAACATGCAACATAGCAATCAACAAGAGGACATAATGTGATTGTACCTTAAGCCTATTATCAAACTTTGACACGACAATGACCGTCCGTCTGAAAGATGGGTCAATGTCCCGAATAGCATCCAACCACAATGATGAGCACCATTCAACACTACTTTGTTGAAGGAACAAGATTATGCGATGAGGTGGACTTGCTAATGACTTCACCATTGATATGATTTCATCAGGTGTATTCTCTGGCTCTCCCTTTTTAGCCTGCATACCAAAGAATTGTCAATGCCAGTAATCCAATCTCAGTCCATTCCAGAGAAAAAAGCACATGTTTAAAAATATAGCATAACCTCGAAGAGATTACCTTTAAAACAAAGCCGGGGGTATCAATGATTGTAAGATTTGGACAGTGCGCATATTCAGCTCTCATAACAATAGGCTTGGGAGAAACTGCTGTACTAGTGGACTTCAGAAGGGCCTCAGTACGTGATTTTATGGTATCTGCAATGGCAGATGCCAGGACGATTGGGCTTCCATATTCTTCAGAATCCTCCTCCTGTCACCAACAGTCACAGTTTACATACTGCAGAATAGAGTTCACTGCTACCAGGAAACACTGTATGCAGAGCTATCACCAGGATGATTATAAGCCTGATTAGCTAGCTATAATATGAACAACCACCAATTACATTACACCATCTAAACTATCTATTACGGAGTACTTGATTAGTAAAGTATACTACTAGAATTATCGTTGACACACTATTACACTAATTCTCCCGATAAATATCAATAACCATTTCCTAACTTATATATCTTCTATAGCCAAATCTAACCTTTGTGATAATCGTCCTTTAACCTACTTGTGAGATAAAGAGGCATCCACGTCATGTTAAGTTAGAGCTAAAAGTGGCAGCTGAATAAATAAGCCCAGAACATGAACGCTTGATCAACATTTGCATCATTAATTCATCGAGGCTGACTTGTGCCAAACGATATTTATAGTAGTAAAATGAATAGACGACAAAAAGATGTGACACTTAAGATCAGACTAAATCCAACATTTAAAAAGCATTCAAGCAGAGGGAGGGGGTTCACATGCGCAGGTAAACTGCACAAATCAATTTAGGAAAGAACACATTCAGCTTTCATATGCTGAAGAAACTTGTCTTAAACACTCCCAATTCAGCCTGCAATCAAATAAACTTGTGACCCCAAGCTGCCACAAAAGGCATACCACAATAGATAGCCTACATTTCACACACACACACACACACACACAAACCCCTAAACCCGACAAAGTTCCGAGCAGAACCACTTGTTGTTTCCACCCTAACAACAAATGTAGAACATCTATTGTTGCAATAGCCATATTTCCATAAAGGCAACAACTTTATGACGACAACAAAATTTCGAGTCATTACAAGTTTACAACCATTATTGATTAAGTATCTTCTTTAGTTACATTGATGGCATTATTCCAACATTATCCCACAATGTTGAACATGATTCTACCTTCTGCAATTCAAACACATGTGGCCAACGACGAAATTATAACAACCTTTTAACCCAATTTATTAGTTAACTCACATCTCTAATGCCCCCTACAGTAATACATTCGTGGCATTTCACATTTGCAATCCACACAGCAATCACTGAAACAACATACTGTATAATATAACAAGCACAAATACTTGTTTTATATTGTAGAACGGGTCCATTTGTTAGTTACCTTTTACATTTACTGCCTTACGAGTCATGTTCTAGGTAGTTGAGATCCGCCATACACAATATTAGCATAAAACCGCCTTAAAAAGACTAATTATGTAACAATTGATCCCAAGATCATCAAACAATTTGACAATAAAATCAAGAAAACATCAAAATTAAAAGCATAGGGACCTGAAATCAACATTGGGGTTCGAAGGCACACAATATTACCATAAAACTGCCTTATAAAAGACTAATTATGTAGCAATTGAACCCAAAATCATCAAACAATTATACAATAAAATCAAGAAAACATCAAAACTCAAAGCATAGGCGTAATGATCAGGGACCTGAAAACGACACCGGGGTTCGAGAGCAGAAGAATCATGAACCATCTGCAGAATCAAAGGCCGTCTAGTACCCATCTCAACCTCCCGAACATTAAACCTAAACCCTAAAAGGGCTTCAAGAAGAGAGCTTTTCCCATCGGATTGTCCACCAATTGCGACAATTTCCGGAATCGGAAGCTGCTCACCGAACGCAACAGCAGCGGCTTGAAGGCGGTTGTACGCCTCGAATCTGGACTTGAATTGATCCATTGAAGAATTAGGGTTTGGGTTCAGGTTTTGGGAGATTTGGTGGTGGGGGCGTTTGGAGGAGTGGGACGATTTAGAAGGGGTTTTGGACGGAGTGTTTTGGTATGTTGATGGCGTCGCCATTGTTGTTGATGATGGAGGAGAGCGTGAACGATGAAGTGACTGATAATGGAGTTATGGAGGTAATGGAAATGTTTTGGGGAAATTTTTGAATTTGAATTTTTGGAGCCGTTGGTAGGGTTAGGGTGCTTAGTTAGACACTTTGACCTCCGAAAAGTAACCCGACCCGATGTTCGAAGTAAGAACCCGATATTGACCCGAATAATATGTTCGGACCCAAATGTTTATTGTTACACACGTCCCTGTGTTCCATTATCGCTAAATAACTTATAATAAAAGAGCAGAAACTGACTTTAACCCGACTTAACCTCACTCGATCAAGTCTTTCTCGAATTCTGTTAAACCTGAAAATAACCTGACCCGCACTAACTCAACCCGCATCCGGCTCGGGTAATCAATTTTCTAGGTCTTCTATGGGAGATTGTTTAAGGGGGGAAACGAACAATTGATGTGGTATGGTTGGTATGAGTACGGACCTTCTATTGCGTTTTTGTGCTCTGGTATATGATTAATAATGGCGTGCTAGAATGATATTTGACGGAATAGAAGATGGGACATGAAATGGGATTGAGTATATATACTATGGTTGATAACGTAGATGTTAGACATTTTCAGGTTATCGCAAGGTATATCTTGTTATTTTCAGTTCTGTTATCGCTAACTTTATATATTTATCACCCTACATTTTTATTTACACATGGTTACAATACCCTAATATTTATTTACCTTATTTTCAATACTAAACATTACTCAATAAACATTTTTTTTTTCTTTTGGATAACGACTGAACCAACAAACCACAGCCACAACATTTTTATTTTTTTTAAAGAAAAGAGCCGCTACATTTTTAATAGGTACGCACTAAGTAAATTTCACTTCATCGTAATATCTTGCAAACAACATATCTTAAAAACCAACCTTTTTATAATAGGGTGACTGATTCAAAGTTTAAAAAGGCATTTTAGATCATCATTTTTACTCAATGAATATCATTCATAAATTCTCTTGCTCTTCAACCACAACCAATTCTAGACAAAATCAAGAAATAGTCGTAATTGAAATTCACCATGTAATGACAGGGTGCAATACAGAACACACAAATTACTACCTCAATTACTTTTACATATAAAAGCTAATAACTAAATAAGATAGTAATATTTGTTTGGCGAATTAATAAAAATAACCCAACCTTTAATTTGTCTTCCAAAAATAACCCGACCTTATAACTTAAACAATAATAATCCATTTGTATTTTTGTCACAAAAATATCCCAAAATCTCACCTAAACTAATTTCTACCTAATATTGCGAAATGATATTTTGTAAAATAGTTCATAAATCTTTATATAAAGTTTATTTTTTGGGATATCATACTTAAAAAAAATTCATAACCGAAATTCGAAAAATTTAATTTCCTTAGTTTATCAATGGAAAATTAATTAATAAATCAAATATATAATTTTTTGAAAAAAAAATAGTGGAAATACTTATGAGAGACATACTTTTAAATTTTTTTGATAAACTAAGAATTTGAGGAAACAAACAATTTTTTAAACCATGTAACTTATGTCTTTTAGGATTTTGAGCAGTATTAGAAATATTTCTCAAAAAAAAATTCCATGTTTTCAATTTTTTTAAAAATTATTTTTTCATAATTTTATATAATTACCTTTGCAAAATATGGTCAATAAGTTGATGAATTGTGTAGTATGAGTAAAATAGCATTTAGGAAATATAAGTAAGATGTCGGGACATTTCCGTTAAACAAAAGCAAACGTTGGGTTATTCTTGTTAAAATCAAAAGGTTGGGTTATTTTCAAAATGTTTGCATTGACAAAGATTGAGTTATTTTTATTAAATTCGCTTATTCGTTTTAACCTAAAGACTACCCCTTGATTAAGACAAACATTTTACTATAACGTAGACGATTACATTTATCATATGATACTTACTTGGATCCATTTTACCATTAAAATAAATATTGCCGTTTTAAACAAAAATATACACAAAATGTCGATCAAATAATTACAATGTTTGATGTTCGATCACTTCATTGTACCAAAAAAAAATTATTGACTTCATAACAAAACATTTAAAAATTTGACTCCCAACTATTTGAAACCAAGTCATATGGTAATATAAATTATATAATGAAATACTTACTCCCTCTATTTCGGTCATTTGTTGTCTTTTCTATTTTAAGACTGAACTTAATGATATCAATTTGATCATTAACACTCAATTTGATCCACTTGTCGTTTACTAATTGGTCCCCTTCTTTTTTCTTGGTTTTTGTGCCAAAAGCAAATGATAACAATTGACCGGGAAGAAGGGAGTATATAATCAATAAAATAAGTTATAAACTCTCAAATAAATATGTGGCATGCATGAATCATGCTTAAGTTGACCACCTCAGAGCTAAGCTTACTTGAAAACTAAGGAATAGAAAACTAAGTTTGAACCAATCACCACTTTTCCATAGCAATTAGTAAACGACTAAATGGATATATACGAATAATGTTCCATAAAATATACGAATATTTCACATAAGTGGCATTTCGGCCGACGATTAATTAGTCTCTTCTAAGACAGATATATCCGATCTTAAAACTAAAATGTGTCGAATAATATTTCATTTACATAGACACAACAATATTTTCCGACTAATATACATACATTCTACTTTAATCTTATCTATATTATTTAACCCGTTATATATTTTTCGTATTAAACAAGAAGTTGTGTTGTAAGAGTATTTAAACTATACGAAAATGCTACATTATTGGCTGGCATGTTGCATGTAACTATGGAAGTCGTCTTATCTAAATTGTTACTTAGTACAACAAGAGAGTTTATTTATTTGTTATCCTACAAGACGTACATAGCTCTATCATTTTAGAACGTGCATGGGTTAACTTGGTACTCCGTACTTATTATTTCTAGCTCTATTCGGATCAATTTTGTACATTTTCTGTATTATAGAACGGAGTATTTTAATTATCTTTTTACGAGTTATTTTTTTCCTTTTATATATATCTTAAAATGTGAATTAAATATTGTAAAATCCTCCTTACACACAAAAAAAAGAGATGGATCAAAATGATAATTAAATATTGTAAAATCCTCCTTTGAGTATAGTTGTATAGGGAGGATGCAAATATTTATTTCTGTTATGCTAAAAGTAAACGTAAAGAAATAACCGGGACCATATATATTAGTTAATAGAAAAAGCTAATTATGGTGATTTATACATTATTAAAACAAAACAGATTGGTTAATTATTCGATTAGACTAATTCTTAAGTTTATAAAATTGAAGACAAAATAATTGAGATTAAATTATTAAGTCCTTTATACGAAAAATTGTACTTTAAAAAATACACACTGACTATATATTATTGCAATTTCACACGGTAACTTAATTTATGCGTACTATTTAAACAAATTAATTTAAATAGGCTGCAATGTTGGCTTAAGAAAAACACAAATTCTCATTTACAACTATTGCAAAAACTTATAACGAGAGTGTAAAGTTATTTAGTTAAACAAACATTTTTTAAGAGTTGCTGGTGTATAGCACCCCGTGTTGTAAACTACAACGGTTATATGTAAAACTTACTATAAAAAGAAATATCTAAGTTAAAGTTTGGCCCTTCAATTACAAACAATCAATAAATTTACAAAAATGACAAAATGAAGTATAATCTAACATTAGACTAAGTACAATAACTATCCTTACAACTTAATTTGTATTTAAAAATTCAAGGTTGAACTAATCAAAAAGTTCATAATATTTTAATAAAGAGTTGTACTATTGAAATGTTGAAGAAGACAAGGATGTAATGACAACTTATAGTTCCTACTACTCATCTACTTGATATTTTAATAACATAAAAGTATAATTCAAAACCATTATATAAGGATTTAAATCACAAGCAAAAAAATAAGTCACAAGCTAAGAGTTGATTTCCTAATTACATACACAAACGTTATATACCAAATTTATATTATTTCTCATATTATCGATCTCAATCGAGTTGAAAAAAATGGCAGAAATAAGGGCGATATTAATGGTACTATTGGCAATTACACTTAGTGTGTTTGCTAATGATGCTGATATGCTTCAAGACGTTTGTGTGGCTGATCTAACCTCTGGTAATTTCTCGTTTTTTTGTTAGAATTATTATAACAATTGTCTCATGCATGACGGACAAGATAATATGTCACTAGATGGTACCGAATCTCAGTATCTCACCCTCTTACGTACTTTATGTAGTGTTTAGAATTTAATGGTCCGTACATTGTGAATGTACGACTTACGAGGGTGATATTGAAACTCAGTATCAYCTGATGACGTCATCTCATTTCCAAGATAGGATTATCCAAATAAAGTTAGTTTTCTTATTGATGAGCAAGATTGTCTAACAATGATATTGTTCAATAACTTGTGTAGCAACATTGGTGAACGGATTTGTCTGCAAAAACTCAACCTTTGCAACAGCTGAAGACTTCTTTTTTGGCGGAATAACTCAGCCATTGCCTATTACCAACAAAATCCTTAATTCAATTGTCACAAATGTGAATGTCGAGAAGATCCCGGGACTAAACACTCTCGGTGTATCCATGGC
>VHZZ01010757.1:34093-45549 GCA_009801015.1 Silene noctiflora | reverse complement strand
AACTCTAGTCAGCCAATCATTACCGATTAATGTAGATCAGTTGACAATAAAATATTACTTTCCCTCATGTATTCTTATTACGAGATTTAAACATGCGATCGCATTATTGTCGAGGACACATACTCTAACACAGGGTACCAGCTACTCATCAGTATTTGAGCATGTTGAACACTCCCTGAGATAACAATTAATTGATCCCTAATAGCAAGAATGCTTTTAAGACTGAAAGAGTAATGATCCTTGACTGTAATGTTCCAGATATTACCAGTATTTAGGATGTACTGCATAGTCCATTAAGACCATTTTTCAGAATGTGATTGAGAAAGTAAGGAGATCCATTTAAAAAGGTGAGCAGAGTTTCAGGAAGACAAATCCTTGACATTAAACCCACCTGCTGAATTAGGAGAAGAAATGTGTTTCCAGCTTTTAAAAATCAGTTTTCTTTCCCCTCCAGAAATCCCCCAAAAAACATTCTTACATATTTTATTAGCGTGCTTGATGACTTGTTTTGGAAGGAGGATACTAGCACACCAAAAGTTTTCAATCCCAAATATAATAGAATTGATGAGTTGTAATTTCCCAACATAAGATAGATGATGAGTTGTCCAGTGGTCAACAACTTTCTGGATCTTCACTATTAAAGGATCAAACATAACAATAATTAATCTGGAAGTGCTCAAGGGCAGTTCGAAACACCTGAAAGGAAAAGTTCATTCAGTAAATCCAGTAGAGTGTAGGATAACTTCTTTTATACGAGGACAAACTCCCTCAAAATACACACTGGTCTTATCAGGATGACCATGAAGACCAGAAACTTGTGCAAAGTAAAAAAGCACCTTAGAAATAGCTGAAACGGAAGGAACATCACCTCTAATGAAAATCATTAGATCATTAACAAAAATTAGATCGGTAAGATTGATCTTATGAAACTATGGATGGTGAGATACTTGGGGTTGCCCACAATTATTCCTGAGATATCTAGATATCTAGATAGCACTTCCACTCCCATGACAAAAGGGTAAGGTGACAAAGGGACACCCTGCCTAAGACCACTTGCTCCTTGAAAATAATCAGAAATTTCTCCATTGATTTTAAGAGAGTATCCTGGATTAGAGATGCATCCTATAACCCAATCACTGAATCTCTGAGGGAAGCCAAACATCTTAAAGAAGTTGGAAACAAATGTCCATTGGAGAGAGTCAAATGCTTTCGTGATATCAACTTTTATTAGACATCTAGGAGAGATATTCTTCCTTTCAAAATCCTTTCACCTGGGCTTGAGACAACATAATATTGTAAAGATACTTCTGCCAGTTACAAATGCACCTTGCTCTTCTTCTATGATAGTGGGTAAAACTCTCTTAAGTCTGTTAGCAAGGATCTTACTAACAATTTTATAGAAAACTGTGCAACAAGAGATTGGTCTGAAGTCCATGACTGAACTGGGCACATATTTTTTAGGAATAAGAGAAATAATGGTTGAATTAGCTTTCTTTGACATATGATTAGTTTGAAAGAAACTAAAAGTTGCCTTAATTAAGTCCATTCCAATGATGGCCCAAGCTGACTTAAAAAAACCAGCTGAGAAACCATCAATCCCCGGACTACTATTGATATCCATAATGAAGACTGCATCCTTAATTTCCTGGAAAGTAAGATTTGCTTCCAGATATTGACTATCATTAGAGGAAACAATATTACCTCCTTGAAACAAAGTCTCATCCAGCTAAGTTACTTGTGTACTATTTCCAAGTAAACTTTTGAAATAATCTTGAAAGGCTGTATTGATTTGGTCAGGACCGAAACAAAAATTTCCTTGAGCATTTTTAATTGCTCCAATCCGCCGTTGTTGCCTCCTCTCAGAGAGTTTAGCAAAAAAATACTTAGAACTACAGTCAGCATCCTGAATATGCTTAATCTTAGCTTTTTGGCTTAGGTAGTTGAGTTCAGCAGATTTCAGAGTAGTATACTCTTTAATCCTCAGTTGTTCCTCAAGAATGATATCCACAGAGAATGGATCTTGCTGAAATCTGGTTTGACAGTCAGTTAAATTCTTTTTAGCAGTTCTCACTTTGAGAGAGAGATTAGCAAATTGACTTTTACGAAGAACAGTAAGAGCTTTTTTAACAGATTTGAGTTTTTCAAAGAAACAAAAAATAAGACTTCCTTTCTTCTCAGTCTCCCAGGCTTCAGCAACAGTACTGATGTAATTGGGATGGTCAATCCAGCAGTTTAAAAACTAAATCTTTTTCTGACTTTTCTATCTTCAGTAGCATAAACAATAATTGGGGAGTGGTCTGAAATACCAGGTTCAGGAAAATGAGTAAAGGAGCTAGGCAGAGTAGAGATCCATTGAGGGTTAGCCAGAGCCCTATCAATTTTAGACCAGACCCTGGTGAGAGGATCCTACTTGTTAGTCCAAGTAAGATCACAACCAGAACAAGCAATATCATCCAATTGACAGGAGGATAGACATGAATTAAAAGCCACCATTTCATGGAGTAAGGGAGGAGTGAAACTGAGTTTCTCATCAGGCTCTCTGACCACATTAAAGTCTCTTTCAGTTGCATAAGTAGAAAAATTCCTTAGACTGGTCCATAACAACTCTCTTTCAATTGCATTGTTACTTCCATAGACAATAGTAAGATGGAAATCAAAATTTGATTCAAAATGGTGAAGCTGAAAATGAATACATTGAGCTGTCAAAGAGGTATCATTAATAACAATGGTTTTAGGATTGAGGAGCACCCAAATCCTCCCATTGTAATGTTGTCTATAATTAGTCACCAGATGCCAATCCCTAAAATTTTTCCTAACAATACTAGCAACTTTATAACTCTTAACTCTAGTTTCAAGAATTTCCAGAATGTCAATTATATTATCCAACAAAAACCTCTTCACTTCACTATGTTGATAGGACAATTGAACCCCCTAACATTCCGTGATGCAATCTTCATTTAGAAAGAGGGAGGGAGTAAGATGTCCCACTAGTAACCAGATGCTGGAGTCCAGAACATACCGAGTGCTTTTTAGAACTAATATCAAGAGGAATAGAGGCTACAAAAAGAGATCTCTGACCTAGTTTTAAACATGCTGAGTATACATTCTTCATCTGAGCTTAAATTCGTTCCTGAATTAAATCCAAGGTATCACCTAGCTCTGGATTGACATCTAAAATAAGATTCAACTCAATTGAGGGGATTTCTCTAGGCTCCAATATTTGTAACTGATTATCAATAGAAAGCACACATCAATCCTAAGTTGGTATACACTGTGCTACCTGTTTGACCATTTTTCTACCAGTTGGAGAAGAGTAGCCATCCATAGTAGTAGAGTTCTCATTTTCCTCTAACACTACTGAAGGAGAAGATGTAGATACTGAACCATTGGAGAGAGGAAGAGGAGACGCATCCAAAGAAACAGGTTGTACAAGAGGGGATCTCTGGCCTAGCACCAAGCATTCTAAGCCTACCTCCCCCTTATGTAACTCCTTATTTCTCTGCTGGTCACTCTCCTCACTCAGCTCAGAAGCAACCCCAGGAACATCAATATTGGGGTCAGTTTTGTCCTTTCCTTTTAACCATTTACATGTACTAGCAGTAACACCCCCATACACCGAGGTACCTTACCAAGGACTACCTCAATATATAAGGGTGCTACCATCTCGGTTTCCCGAGGTAGTGCACATCATAGAAACCATAATGAAACGTAAATAAAAGAATAACTTTACTTAACTGATTACAAGTCTCAAAATTATGAAATACAACTCCAAAATCCATAAAGTGATAAAAGCTAAAAGACAGTATCCGGCGAAAGCTAGACTAAACTACTGACGGCTCAACCCTTCCAAATCCCGTAAGCACGTTAACATCCATTATCACCTGCTAAATCAACTGCTCACCATCCCTGAATGGATCACCACAGTTTTGAAAACATAAAACGGGGTAAGCCAACTGTATAACAATACAACATAAAACAATGCATAATCAACCATAGTAAACTGTAACTATCATCTCCAAACTCCATGGTAACCAGTAACCGACTACACACCAAGGTGTGTAGCCCTGCCAGATTACCCATCGCAACAGGTAATCCACACCGCCAGTGGGGACCGCGACCTTACCACCAAAATCTACGCTCATCGCAATGAGTGAACCCAAGTTCATTAATGTGCACATCCCCCTTGCGTCGAGAAACACAAGAGGCGAACAATGGGGGTGAGACCATCTCTTGAAATGGCTCACAAAAACAACACAGTATCACCATCATAACTCAATCATATAATAACCATGAAATCATCACATCATATGCTTACTGATATACAACAAACTGAGTAGGTAAATCCTACTTGAAAGACAATCCACGCAATACAACAAAACGGTCTAGAAGACTTCTTTTACAAAATCTCCTCCTAGAATATGACAATTAATCAATATAATATAATATGCAAGCTAATCCCCAAAAACCCCTAAATCACCCAATTAGGGTTTGATCAATCTAAACAAAAACCATAAAAGACTATGCTAGACAACTTACCTTGACGATTATGAAAGCAAAGATGTGAAAATCCCCAAAAATCAAGAATCCTAGCCTTAGGATGATGAGAGTAGCAAGGGAAGCAGTGATGTCGTTGTCTCCTTTTGTGAAAAGTGTTTTAAGAAGAAAAGTAAAATGGTTTAAGTCGATAAAACATGATTATATATATGCTTCCCATGTTACTTTAATCAAACCGCGGAAAATTGCGTAATAGACCGGACACTCGGTCGAGTACAAGACACTCGACCGAGTACGACACACTTGACCGAGTGCCTCACACTCGATCAAGTACGCCGAACTCGACGAAGTACCAACCTACTCGCTCGAGTGCACAACAACCAAAAGCCTGACGGAACACCCATACCAGCTACTCGGTAGAGTACCTCATACTCGGTCAAGTAGCCTAAGATAAAAAATATGATGTATTACAATCTTCCCTCCTTAAAAACGAACTTCGTCCTCAAAGTTTACCCTCATACCTGTATAACATGCACACCTACCACTCCACTATCCAACACCACTCAACTATCATCCTCCATCCTTGACACTCACTCACCCAACAACGTCTACCTCAACAACGCAACTCTCATATAACATCAACCATAGAATTGCCTTATCTAATTCCACCAATACAACCCCTAAAGCGAGAATGCCTACCAAAATGAAATGTTACATTCTACCACCCTTGAACTTCGTCCTCGAAGTTTGCTCACACCTGCCGCTTAATCTATGTCCATTCGTTTCAAAAACATAACGTCATGGCCACCACCATTACTTTTAACGATATTAAACCACAAGTCCATCCTTAATTCTACACCAAGACCCAAAACTTCCAAATATACCGCAACATTTAGAACCATCAACTCCTTTTGTCGCATACCATTAAACTCCTTTTGTCACATCCTACTCCTCTTAAGATAAATGTTACGTCCTCGTAACTCAACTAGTACTAGATCCTTATTGATTCCTTCCCATTAGCACTCTCTCACGTCACAGATAACCGACTATATATAATCTCAACACTGACCACCATTCCCATATCCAAGACTCTCTTTCTCTAACAGTTCCATACCTCTAATCACTTCGCACACCACCAAATATATACCATAAAATCCTCAGCATAACCACTACTTCAACTCTTCAACATTACCGCACATTCACATTCTTTTCTATTCACGTACCTATCCCCACAACCTAAATAACAACCCACAATTATTACACATACATACTAGATCCTCAAATCTCCTTTTTTACTGTCGCCAAACTCTTCCTTAACTTAACATGATACTAACTCTAAACTCTCCATACTTACTTCTCCGATAATGATTATTAACCACCTGCAGCTTCCAGCTCAGTACACACATTCTCCACCATTATGTGCCACAACTATGTCAACAAATGCTTCATCTAACATAATATTGAAAGTACTCCAATAACCTCCCACAACTACGTTTCACCAACAAGATATCACTGTAACAATAACAACAACGACCACATATGTAATTTTCTTCCATATTATACTCTACTCTCACCCACAAGCCGAAACAAAACAACAATTTATATGACCATACTAAACTGATATACTCTTCCAAAAGCTCGTCTCACAAGTACCTTACCTACTCCACCACCACCGATAACGGCATCACAACACCGCCACCAACAGCCGCAACACAACGCGAAATTACCCGCATCGCAACATGGAGTACCGTGCCCGGATCACAACAACCACATTACCAATAAACAGATTCCTGACACAACGATTATCTCATGACTCATCCAACCACCCATTACCCTTTCTGAATTTCGTTCTATTGGACCACAATACACAACATACTACACGGAATAACAAGATAACGACTTTATAAATATCATACCATACTACTACTCATGAGGTCATAACCTCACACAATCGCTTACACATACCATAGACCAGTAGTTAAATCTAATCAACTAATCCTGATCACGTAAGTTACCACTTGATAAAGGATATCTCCCACTCGAGGTTAAAATCACATTCATTGCATCTCACACTCTCTTATTCACATAATTACCATCAACAAAAAGATGTGACTACATAACAAATGCTCAATAAACGTGCATCCACGTATACTAGCCCAAGACATTTCATAAACAACCTCTTTTACCCCTTACGGAATATCCCCGATCAACAACTCTGGTAGACAACCCAACAAAAATTACCTCAATATCGATTCCATTAATGCCTTTGATTAATAAGTCACCGAAGTTGTTCTAGTAACAATTAAAAGTTGCCAAAGCCTCATTACGGTATCTCATGTAGCTGCCAAACACCACCGAAAATCATTAATTAACTCTCTTAATTCTTCAGCCAACCTCCCACCAAAGTGTCATACCATGTATTCATTCTACAAAAGTCTTACTCCCTTAATTCCCCAAGACTCCCGACTATTATGCCGTCTCTCATATTCCGTGTACCCTTCAACTCACATCCTCATACCTGATTTTTCTCATGTCCCATAACTCCTGTCAACCGCCACTCAACTCATCTCACCCTTTCTGTTCCATTATGCTTACCAACACCACCTAACAAATCAAATTAAAAGTCTCACTACTTAGTCCATTAGTAATCCACCTATCTCCTTATTACTCCCAAAATTCAAATCCCATTAACTCGTATCAAAACATCTCATTCGTTCTTATCGATTATCTCTTTCATCATGCTCCTTATTCTCACTCACTATCAATAAGTCCTACAATCAATGATTAATTTCCAATTATCTATATTCCCCTCTAAGCATAACATCACTCTTAATTCATATCCACCCTCGAATCATCCAAATCTTCGGACATAGGAAACCTAAAAATCCATATTCTACCACAAATAAACCTAAACTCTCCAGGTACTATCCTCTTATATCCTTCTACAACGGTATCTTTTCACGGAAATCTCTAGGTAGCGTAAACTTCCATTACTTATTACCGATTCCAAATTGCACCCATTCATATATCTCGTTTCAATCTTTCATTCTCACATCCCTCATCTCAAACTTTTCTTTCTCCCATTCCCCCAACTTACTTTACCACTCACATCACCACTTGACCATAAACGTGTATCACAACTTTACTTAAGCCCAAGACTCTATATCACTCGCCATAGCTCATAAAATGTGCTCCTTGCCTCAATAACCTCATCACTTCACTTCCTCTTTCCACTATCCATCACATACACATATAGCCATATGTCCTCCCCACCAAGCTTATATCCATCATAAAGTGGTACCCTCTGTAATACCCGTCCCTTAGGAGGACCCGTTGACTGACCATAGTTGACTTGTGTAAGCTTAATCATCAAAATGAATTCGTGTTTTGTATCGAACTTGACCTAGTGAGCGACAGTCGGTCGAGTGTGGAGCACTCGACCTAGTGCAGCGGACTCGGTCGAGTACGTAGGCACTCGATCGAGTGCATTGGTGACAGCGTATTAAAATGTTACGCATAAGTCACAATTCCCGTATAATTTCTTATTTCTTTTCTTTTCATTTTTCTCTCCCGCAACCCTAGATCGATACATCTTTCCCTACCACGCATCCCTCATCATATTAGCATATACCTGGGAGACTATCACGGGAATGAAAAAGTACACCGACTCCGACCTAGACAACCGATCGTCTTATAAGGTAAGTCACCGTCACCATCTGTAGGTCTTGGGTTAGGGTTAAGATTGTGCGTAATCGAGTCGTATCGTGGTGTAGGTGTGGATGTCAGTATGCGGTGATCATATGTGTGATTTGATGGTTGATGCTACGTGGAATGCGGTAGAGGTATGGTTTCCTACTCAGTTGTCTGTAGAATTATATATTGTATAATGTGACAATCTTGTGATGTTTATTATGATATGATTATATGATTATGACGATGTGGTATGGCGATGTTGGTGGTTGATGAAGGTGTTGGGTGTGGTTGAGATTGTGATTGTTATTGTGATTTGTGAGCCACTGTAAGAGGTAGTCTCACCTCCATTGTTCGCCTCCTGCGTTCTCTCAGCGTAGAGGGATGTGAACATTAAGGGAATTGGGTATTGTGGGTGGTTAGGTGGAGTGGTTGCGGTCCTCCACTGGCAAGGCTACACACTTTGGTGTGTAGTCAGTTACTTGTTGTGTGGTGTAGTGATGGTGGTGGTGACGGTGTGGTGGATCATTATGATTGTTTACGTTTTTTACTTTTATATTGTTGTAAAGTTGACTGACCCCGTTACTTTTTTAAAACTATGATGATCCATTCGGGGATGGTGAGCAGGTTGTCTTGCAGGTGTAATAGGTGTTTGGATGCTTCTCTGTGATGTTCATGTTGGGGATGAGCGACCACTGTTGCTGATATAGATGTAGCTAGAGAAGAGTTATCAGTTGTATTAGTTACTTTCCTAGTGCTAACATAAATTGTATGCATAAGTAAATATTGTTCTTATATGGTCTATCTGATATGTACTTACCCCGGGTAACTGAGATGGTAGCGCCCTTGGTTGCCAAGGAAGGCCTAGTTCAGGCTTCCTTGGTAAGTAGGGGTGTTACAAAGTGGTATCAGAGTGACGATTTTGGAACCTGTAACCAATGAACCCAATGAATTTAGTGAGTCAATTAAAAATGAACCTGCTGTATGTTTGTTGGGAGTCCCTTATGAATTGGTTTTGGCTGAGAAGGCGCCCTCATTTCAGGACCCGACCCCAATGTGCTTAAGCCAGTAACTCGGGTGGGATGTTGTGCTGTATTTACTTGAGTGTTATGTTCCAGATGTGAAATTTACGTCTATGGTCATGTGTGTCTTGTATGTTTTATATGTGTATGAACTCTAGTATGCGTGGTGAATGTCATTATAGAAGTATGGGTACAGCTATAGGTGTGAAGTTGTGAATGTAGTTACTTGAATAGTTGAATGTATGAAGGCAGTCACTTGAGTTGCGTAAAAATGCGGATGTAATTGTTGAATTGCTTGAATCTTAGCTTGTTAAGAATAAGTAATTAAGGTGTAGTGATACTTTATAGAACGGTTTAGTAGATTCTTGAGTGAAAAACTAACTAGTGACGAGTTCCGGGACGCTCCTCGGACTCTGAACGATGTACTTTAGTGCAGGAATAACTGATATGGACAACATACTTGTTAAAATTTGATATCTTGGGAACTCGACCGAGTACACTCGGCGTACTCGACCGAGTCATGCCTACTAGACTGAGTTCCAGGTACTCGACCGAGTGCGTAAATAGACAGATTGTTGGTTGCAGCTGTCAATTTGACACTCGACCGAGTACACGAGACTCAATCGAGTGGCAGACACTTGACCGAGTGCGAGTCGTACTCGACCGAGTGCCCCTGCTTAAACCGATATCGCGAAATAGGTTTTAAACACTATAAACCCTCTTTTCTTTCTTTTTTTCGACACATTCTCTTTCAAACTCTCTCTCAAACTTCCTGTTAAATTGTTCTAACACTCAAAAGCTTGAGGATCTTGCTCTAGTGACTTTCATTTCCATCTTAATCCCTTCTTTGTTCAGTATTTCCCTACTTTTCAAGTAATAATAATACCCTTTTGTTTCGTATGTTTGGTGATAAATTCCCCTAATTAGGTGTAGGTAAATTTCAATTTCCATGCTTCAAATTCATATTGAATGTAATCATCTTCACTAGAACTTGTTTTAGCTTTTGTTTTATGCTAGAAATCGCAAATTTGGAGCCCAAATCTTGTAAAATCGATCCTGAAATTTCTAGGGTTTGCCCATAAATTTTGATTCTTGTCACTTCAAATCCTCTTTTAAGGTTTAAAAAGGCTATATGGTACTACTACTATCATATTTTACACTTGATTTTTGGGTATTTTGAGTGATAAATCCGTCTTAAAGCTTCACCTATCTTAATAATGGAAATCTAAAACTCTCTCTTTATTCTATATTCTTCAGCCAAAATATTTTTTTGTCAATTGATGTTAATGCAGAATGCCAAGAACCAACCTTACTCGTCTACCAACCAAGAGGTCCAGGACCGAGAGAGGGCAAACTAGCCAAAGCTCCGTTGTACCGCCTGTGGGGCAATACCCTACCGTGTAGTTTGCTGATTTCAGATAGAGGGAGGTGTTTGTGACCTTGATGACCCGGACAATCAACGCAACTAGGTCCATGGATACGAGTATTTTGGGAGAGTTGGGGATTGAGACCGATGTGAGACACATTTTTGAGACCTTGGGGTTGATGGAACTGTACCGACTGAGGAAGCACTCCTACGAGTTCCTCACCTTGGATTGTTTGAGCTCCTTCTCTTATGATTAGGAGGCCGAGACCTGTCACTTCCGGTTAATGAATCGGGACTTCGACCTGACTATGGAGGATGTGGCGGGCCATATAGGGCTTGAGAGGTCGACTGCGGATCACTACTTAGATGTTGCCGAGGAGTGTCAGACGAGTGAGTACTTGGCTGTGTTGACGGGGGTGGAAACGAATGTAAGTGTTATGCTAATTAATGATGTTCAGCACATTACTTTAATGCTTTTCTTGCGGATGTTGAACTCGCATGAGGTGATGATTCTCATGTCTTATCTGAACCCCAAGAGGGAGGAGCGGTTCTATTACAGCCCTCCGGCTATAGTGTGAAACAGTTTAGCCTCCATGGCCCAGTCTCCCCACCGCTACCTTAGTTGTGAGGCTACTGCGACCCGTTTAGCCCATAGACTAGCAAATTTTGAGCCCCCCTCCTTTCCTACTATGTTTGAGAGTGTGACGGCCTTGGACAAGGATTACTTTCTCTGCCAAAAATGGCTTAGAGTGATGGATGATAGTGTAACAACCCACGTAATTGAAGAGATCCAGTGATAAGCTTAAATGACTAGTGCTTAAAGGGATTGAAAGTATTACTCATATCAACAAAGTGCACTTTCTTTTCTGGTCATCCATGCAAAA
>VHZZ01010757.1:14464-28926 GCA_009801015.1 Silene noctiflora | reverse complement strand
AGTGCACATCATAGAAACCATAATGAAACGTAAATAAAAGAATAACTTTATTTAACTGATTACAAGTCTCAAAATTAAGAAATACAACTCCAAAATCCATAAAGTGATAAAAGGTAAAAGACAGTATCCGGCGAAAGCTAGACTATAAACTGATGACGGCTCAACCCTGCCAAATCCTGTAAGCACGTCAACATCCATGATCACCTGCTAAACCAACTGCTCACCATCCCCGAATAGATCACCACAGTTTTGAAAACATAAAGCAAGGTCATCCAACTGTATAACAATACAATATAAAATAATGCATAATCAACCATAGTAAACTGTAACTATCATCTCCAAACTTCATAGTAACCAATAACCGACTACACACCAAGGTGTGTAGCCCTGCCAGATTACCCATCGCAATAGGTAATCCACACCGCCAGTGGGGACCGCAGCCTCACCACCAAAATCCCCCCTAATGGCAACAAGCGAAATCAAGTCCATTAATGTGCACATCCCCCTTGCGTCGAGAAACACAAGAGGCGAACAATGGGGGGTGAGACCATCTCTCGAAATGGCTCACAAAAACAATACAGTATCACAATAATAACTCCATCATATAATAACCATGAAATCATCACATCATATGCATACTGATATACAACCAACTGTGTAGGGAAACCCTACCTAAAAGGAAATCCACGCAATACATCAATACGGTCTAGAAGGCTTCTTCTACAAAATCTCCTCCTAGAATATGACAATCAATCAATATAATAGAATATACAAGCTAATCCCCAAAAACTCCAAAATCACCCAATTAGGGCTTGATCAATTTAAAATAAAACCATAAAATACTATTCTAGACAACTTACCCCGGCGATTATGAAAGCAAATACGTGAAAATCCCCAAAAATCAAGAAACCTATCCTTAGGATGATGAGAGTAGCAAGGGAAGCAGTGATGTCGTTGTCTCCTTTTTGTGAAAAGTGTTTTAAGCAGAAAAGTAAAATGGTTTAAGTCGATAAAACATGTTTATATATCCTTCCCGTGTTACTTTAATCAAACCGCGGAAAATTGCGTAACGAACCGGACACTCGGTCGAGTACAAGACACTCGACCGTGTAAGACACATTCGACCGATTGCCTTACACTCGATCGAGTATGCCGAACTCGACCGAGTAAGCCGAACTCGACCGAGTACCAACCTACTCGCTCGAGTGAACAACAACCAAAAGCCTGACAGAAGACCCACACCAGCTACTCGGTCGAGTACCCTATACTCGGTCGAGTAGTCTAAGACCAGAAATTTGATATATTACACTAGCCTTGTGCCCTAATTTGCCACAACCAAAACAGTAGAAAGGAAGCCATTCATAGATCACCTTTTGAGAGCCTTTCCCAAGATAAGGGGTGTTGATCACTACATGATCAATAAGAGGCCGAGACTCGTCAACTTCGACCATAATTCTGGCAAAGGATAACTTGTCCTTGTTTGTAGTGGGAAGTTCAGCAAACAAAGGTTTGCCTAATTTACTAGCAATCTTACTCAGCTCTCCATCAGACTAAAGACAGGGATCCAGTCCTGGAAATAGAATCCATACTGGAACTTTTGCCACCTTTTCCATTTCTAAAGAGAAGGAAGGAGTCCAATGCTTCAAAATTAGAGAGTTACCACCTATCATCCAGGGACCTTTCCTCAATACATTGGCCATGGCCTCCTGTGACTCAATCCTAAAGGCAAACCACCCTTTTTTTTGTAATATTGTACCACATGAAGAATAATACAACTCCAATGCTTAGTAACAAATTCTTGAACCATTTTCAAAGAGGGTTTTGCACCTATAATGTGACCCATCGAGTAAATTCTCAAATTTTCAATTCTTTCCCAAAATCTGAAGGGCCAATATCAACTGCAATAGCATCTGCACTATCTTGACAGTAAAACAAGCTCATTCCTGCTTTTATAGGGTTTTAAACAACACTTAACCAAGTTTTCTCCAAATTTTGTGGAGAATGACCACGATTATATTCAGTAGTTGTTTTAACAGAATTATCCACAGTCGTAACTGTATGATTATTAGAAGGATTAACAGAATTATTGACAATTGGAACAAAAATAGGATCCACAACAGGAATCAGTGACAATTTTTCAACAGAATTAGTAACCATTGAATTAGGAGTATATACAGAAGTGTTTGCAGAAATTAGACTAAGAACACGAGAAGGAGTATATTTTTTACCCATTGAAGGAGTTCGAGCAGCATCAATGGCAGAAACTATCAAATCATTCACCGTTTCAACAGACCGCGACAGGGTTTGAGAATTCTCTTCCAATTATTCACCATTACCACCATTAAGACCAGCTAAAGAAACCTTATCCTTTGGAGCCTCTAAGGCCGTCCTCAGTTTAGAAATCCGTCCTTGAGTTCTGACCATGGCGAGCCAAGAAAATTGTCAAAAAACAGGGTATCAGAAAAAGTCATGAAAAGAGGGAAAAAAAGAGAGAAAAAAGAGCAGGGTCTCCACTTCTGGATCATGAATAAAAAATATTTGATTTTATTTTTAAAAAAATGAAAAACTAGGAAAATTCTCTTGGGAATGGTCACCTTCGAAATTTATATTGTTGTGTTGTGTTGTGATATTTAATAGAGTGAACCACCATCCAAATCATAGGCATGATTTGATAAGGGGGAGCAACAATCTCCTAAATGACTTGGATCATCAGAGGAGAAAAATGCAACCTGCAACGAGCCCTAAAAGCCCAGTCATGGATGAAGAACCAGCCAGGACAAGCCTAGTCAGCGCTGATAAGAGAATCCTCTGGGACAGGATGATCCCTTTATTTTTCAAGAATTGCGCAAATTCAGGAGGACAATGTTCAGCAACCTCAGGTTGATTTTCAGACATAACCTTAGTAGGTTTGGGATTTCCGGAAACGCTGGGAGTCGAAGCACTTCTTGTAGCCATGGTTTTCTTATTAGTACCCATGAGATTATTTTCTTTAGTAATTTCTGGGAAAATTAGAAGAGGATTGAAGAGAAAGGTTAGAGATTTTTAGAAAAATGATCGATTTTGGTGAAGGTTAATTTAAGAGATGAGTACTATTTATATATCAATGAAATTAGAATTTTATTGCCCAAGTTGCACACAATAAATGATGATGCGATTCCCATAAATAACACCTGTCGCATTTAAACTGAAACTAGCCGTTTAAATTTGATTGGACTCTCAAACCGTATAAGAGAAGTTACTCGGTAAAGATTGGTTATCTCCTCATTACTGGCTTGACCCAGCGATAATGAGGATATAAGGGGCAATTGTTGGGCCTCATATTTCGCACTACTGATAGGATTGAATTCTACATTCCCTGACATTACGAATAGGGCAAAACTATTAGGGCAATCCAAGATTGGCACCAGGCAGAAGAGGACATCAACGGTCATATATAAAGTCAATATTGACTGCGTCAAAGGTGATTATATAAGATTATTGCCTTATTAATACAATGATTAAGAGCAAATTAATGATTAAGATTTGGTCATAAAGAGGAAGCATTAATCGGGTAATAAAGCATATTCAAGAAGGAAACTAATGGCATCATTAATCAGGAATATTGGCTCTTAATGGTGAAGATTATATGATGTGGCCATGAAAAGCGCACTTTTAACCCCTTAACAACCCCCATTTAGCATGCTTAATCGTACTTATTAGGGTCATTTCGGCGTCTTTAGCTTCCTATTTGCTAATATATGATTTTCTACCCCATTTGTATGAAAGGAAGCAAAAGGAGGGGAAACCAAGCTTAAACGGGGCAATTAGGAGCTAAAATTGACGGTACTAATGACAAAGCATGAAGAGGGGATGAAGGTCAAATACCTAGAGCAAGGATTAGAGCTAATGAGGAGCAAGCCTCATGGCATAGGGTTATCCCCACGGCACATGAGGAAGCATTTGCAAGAAGAAGTGAAGCTGCAACTGAACCCGGGCTAGCACAGAGAGAACCCGGGCGGGTTCTCTGGCAGGGCTCACCCAAGCTCTTCCAGACCCGGGTGAGCTTAGCACAGGCCGGGCGGGTCAGAGGACCATTAGAGAGTAAATTAGCCTAATCATATTTAGTTAGCTTAATCTTTCCATAATTGCACTTTAATATTTCCAAAATCAATCTTAGATCTAGCTTGTAATTGAAGGATTCTTGGATTGTAATTGAACAAGGTGACAATTCCTCACTCATCAAAGGGTTTCTTCTACTTTAATATTCATTATTATTGTTTAATCTCCTTATGTTGTTACAATTCTTTACTCTTACTTAATTTCTTGTTAATCCTTGTTAATTACTTTACTTTGTTCATCATGTCTTCTCTTGATTTAATGATTGACAACCTTATTTGTTTGAGCTTCATGATAATGGGTGAGTAGTTCCTTAGCTAGGGTTAATGGGGGATTGGGGGATTGATTAAAGGGTAGATCCATGCTCCATTGAGTTCAACTTGGTTGATTAAACATGTTGTTATAGTTCTCGTTGTAGTGCACATGTTATGTTTGATGAAATGCTTGACTCACAACCTTGCATGATTCTCTAACTTTTCAACACCTCCTACAAGACCAAAAGTCTTATGAGATGTTAGACCATGCACTATGCTAGTAGGGTGACCGGGTGTACGCCAGAAGCTAACTCGACTCAACCTATGGATTTCTAGATCGAAAGTTTCGATCCTATTCTATCAATGACCTTGACCAAACCCTAGACTCATACCTTTGGATTTACCATTTAATCGCCCCTATGATCCCATGACACCCTATTGATTTTCTCTATATTGTTTACAATATTTTTTACATACTTACTTTCATTTGTTTACACTTGTTGTTTTTTTGGTTGTAGTTATTCGCCTTATTAATCAAATCAATTGTAACACTCTTGCTACTATTTTAAACACTCTCTTGTTTCAAGTAAAGCATAACTTAACCGTCCTTTGAGTTCAACCTCTACTTACTACTTGCTAAGTTGTTTGTTGAGTTACAAATATTGTTTGTGCTTAAACGATGGATCATCATTATACTACCATTCAGGAGAGCTATATAAAGAGGCACAAGGATCATTTGAGACACACATTATCATACAACTACACACATCCGAGATATATAATACTTAGAGAAAATAAAATCTTGTCATCATCTTACTTATATTCTCCCAAATTACATAGTGAATTCCTCTCCTCGCTTAGTGCCCATGGTTTTTTCTCATTCAAGGGTTTTCCAAGTATAAATCGTGTTGTCTTGTTGTTTGTTTATTTACTTTGTTTTCCATTTATTCTTCTATGTCATTCATACAATCAATTAAAAGATAGAGTTAGTTAATGCTACGAATAGACAACCCTAGTCAGATTGAGTCTGCGCAGAATCCACCCAAAACAGAATTATTTACCCTGTCTCGTATCAACGAAATTTGTTTCTATGTAAATATGATCTTATTATTTGTAATTTGCATCTTAAGTAAACTTTCCCCTACCATATCTACTATAGTATTTTTTCACTCTAATGTTATATGTACACTAAGTGTACCACACCATCATACAACGAACCAAATCAATGAGAATATTGGATTTGAGAGCATTTTTCGTAATTAACTACGAAGAATCTAAATATACCAGAAAAAAAGATATTTCTAATTTTTTACTATGTACCACATTATACCGTGTATACGTAAAAATTTCTCATATGTACACAGCCTAAAAAATGAATTGAAATGCGTACTAGACCATTATATATATATATGCATACAAAGGTCTCTTATAAATTTTGTTAATTAGCCAAATTTCAAACTAAGTGTTATAGATTTCTTCTTTCTTTTTCTGTTTTTGTTGATCAAATTTTTTAGTATTACAAATAGGAAGTATGATTAGTATTTTCATTCTTTAGCTCCTCCCTTAAATCCCGAAGGCAGATACATGGGAAGCTACTATATCTGGTTATTACTAGACATTTGAAAACATGTTAATTTTAGACCCTCCCCCAATCTTCAAGGCGGATACAAGAAAAGTAAGTCTTTCAATTCCTTCTTTAAATCCGCAAGGCACGTACGGTTACACTTAGTGTATAACATCTTTTATACACTATCAATAATAATATGACATGGCAGAATCTTTATTTTACTTTGGAGGGAGAATTTTAGTAGGTTGGAGGGAGAATATGAATTGAGAAGGAATGTGAAAAGTTTGAAGGTAAAATTTTATTGGAATATTTATATTTTATTTTTGTGAATTAATGTTTCTTATATTTTAATATTTTAATTATTTAAATAATTATTACTAGTAAGATCAACACTTTGGCACCACAATGTCAATATTACAACCAGTCCACCAATTTCACCGTACTATGACGCCATAACCACCACTCTCTACTGACGCTCCACCACCACCACCACCACCGAACCTATGCCATCAGTAAGACCGTGAGAATACCATCTAATCAAAGCACGTTTTTACTAAAATAATTACCGACAATAATTTGGCGTGCTAGTTTTTTCAATAATTAAGTACTCTGCATACTTGAATTTTTTCAAAATTTAGAACAGGGTGAGAGTGAGTTTGAAGAGAAAGGACCAAAAGGATGCAAAAATTATGAAGGAGGAAGGGCTGACTTTTGTTGATCCAAATTATAAAAAATTTGTTGCTCTTGTGTAAATCCATTTTAAAGTGTTGATCTTTTGGTATGTATTATAATCCCAGTATCTCCACTATTGAACTATCACCTTCTGCCTCCGGGTATGCAAAAATTAATTGAGAAAATGGAATGTTGTGGTCGGTAAGGGAGATGGGGATCGGACGCAATATGCGATGGTAAAAAGATAATTGTTGACGAAGTCGGGGCGATTTAATAATTGGGGAAGGACGTTGGCTTGGTGTTACCAACGGTGGTAGAACATGGTGGCCAGTAAAAATCTTAATAAAAATAATTACCGAATTGTAAAAGAAATGATTTTTTTTTAAAAATTTGAGAAATGATTTTTTTTTTTTTTTTGAATTTTAAATTTGAAATAACATCTAAATATTTGGATAGATTCTCAAAATAAAAAATATTCTTTTAATGACCCACTTTTGCCACGTGTCAAAATTTTACTTGTGGTGTATAGATGATTCTATACACCGAGTGTAACTGTAGCCTTTTCGCGTTCAATACCTTGTATATGATTGCTTCCTATGTACTCGTCTTGAGGATTGGAGGGAGGGAGGGACTGAAGAACTCAAGGTTCCCCCACCCATTAACAAGTTTTCAAATGTATAGTAATCACCTATATAGGATTGATTCCCATGTACCTGCTTTGTGGATTGAAGGGAGGACCTGAAGAATTCGAGCTACTTTCTCACATCAAGTTTGTGAAACTCCGATAGTCACCTCGTATAAGGTTACTTTCCATGTACTTGCCTTGACGATTGAAGGAAGGAGCCGAAGAATTCGAGCTGCCATCCCCCGTCATGTTTGTTAAAATTTGATAATGAAGTTTATTTTAACAGTACACATTTTACTCATTATAGTACATTTTGCATCATATTTTCCATTTGCAAATCTTAAATAAAAAAACATCAAACATAATCTGTTTATCCTTAACCTCTTCCCCTTCTCAAAATAATCCAATTTTTCCAATTGTAAATGATAATTTAAGTGTAAAATAGGTATTTAATTCCCTAACTATGGTGAATCCCTTGCGAATGAACAATATTTTGGAGATTTTGTCATATATAGAAGTTCACAATTAACTTAGTAACATGACATAATTTTAATTTTAATGTAATGTTATAATCTACTAAAGTTAATAGTACAAAGAGGTAGAAAAAGAAAGTTTAATACTTCACTCAAAATAAGATTGACGATTTAAGTTCAATTAATTTTGTCTTAATCTTTATTATAAAAATATAATAATGATACTATATCATCAAAAGATTAAATTGGATTTTTTTTTATCCTCTATTTGCCTAAAACTTGAGTTCGTCTATGTATTATCAATCGCGAACGATTTGAGGAGCCTTACCGAATCATAGTAAGATTGTTCAATAAAAAAATCTTATTATACCCTATCGTCATCCTTTAATAAAATATTCCGGGCGGTACTCAAAGTGAGTAACACCCGATGACGCTATCTCATTTTCCTATCAGATATTTCAATCGTAAATTTGATTTGAAATGAATTATTTTATTTACGGTATAGGTTTGCAGCCACTAGCTAGGGAAAAGTTTTCAAAATCAAGATGGAATTATTTTCTTGTAAAAATTGTGACGTAAAATTGAAAAACTAAACAAAGGAGGGCAGAGGTTTAATGATAAGGGAAATAATTGGCTAGTGGAAAGTATGGCCACATGTTATGAAAAGTATGGCCACATGTTATTGTAATATGCATAACTTGTAGTTTGGCAGCTAGAAAAAAACTAAAAAAGGCCTATTTTGTAGGAATTGTGGTTGGGCGAGAAAAATTAGAGAATCTCTTATTCTCTCCCCTTTTTTTCCTTTTTTGAAAGAAACCCATTACAGGTTTAGTGTAACATTAAATCAGAATCAACAATACAAGAAATGTTTTGTGGAATGTCATCGCCAAGCCAAAACCTACTACCGACAACCCAATACCATAATATGCTAGCTCATGAGCCACATCATTGAATTTTCTACGAACAAAAGAGAAAGATAAAGACTCGAAAGAACTATATAAAGAGTAAATACTGTGTAAATTAAAAAGACGTTGCTTCTGCCTTGTTTCTTCTTCACCAAATCCTCCACCACCGTTAAGCAATCACTCTCCACAATCACATTTTTTTTATCACTCGCTCTTATAGCTTCTTTGAGACCTTGTAGGACCGAAACCGCTTCCATTATTTTTGGTTCCATCGACACTCCCTTGTGCACAGCCCCTGCTCATTCAACCACCCTTTTATCATTCATGCATACGAAACCCAACCAAATTCTCTATTCCCTCATAATCCAGCGTCCACATTTATTTTCTTCACCCTTTTCCTCGGTTTTATCCACCCCGTCTTAACCACCTTCCTCATCGACTCTCCTGGCCTATTATCTCCTTCCTCCTGAATCCCCTGCACCAGCTCTCTTACTTGATGTAGCACCAAATCTCCACGCCACTCCGCTTCCTCAAAGATAGCCTTGTGCCGGCTCTGCCATATCGCCTAACAACATGTCATAAAATCCACACATACTCTCACTTTTAATCCCTCATCACAACCTCCACTCACTCCCTCACCCCCTCAAACACAATGTCCACAAAGACCTCCATCTTCAATTCATCCCATATCCCTCCCACCCACAATACCGAACCACATAGAGACTAGTCAGCTCATGATGATGACAACAAGAGCACCTATTATCCAACCCTTAGATTCAATTTGCAATGTTGCACTTGCTCGCAATACCATCCATTACATAGCTTCCACATAAACACCTTTATAATGGGTACTAGTGGAAGCTTCCAAATCCGATTCCATAGCCATTTCCCACGCGATTTGATGTGTCTTACTTTAATTTGATTTTCATCCCTCTTTTAGCTCATTTTTGCATGATATTTTGCATTTTACGAAGTGATTTTGTAAGCTAATTCCGTGTTCTAGGTGTTTTGTATGTTTTCTTGTGTTTTGTAGGAAATTAAGCAGGTTGACGGCTTTTTCTTACCATTTTGGCATCCACCGAGTATCACGAGGCTAAGAGCAAGTTTTGGCCATAGAAGGGCGTTTTGAGAAGTTTCACGTGTTCTAAGGAAGAAGGAACGAGTTTTTGTCTAGTATTGGTTGAATAATTGGAGTTTAGTGCCACTTTGGAGAAACATCACGCGTCCCCATGCGCGTCCCTTACCCCTAGGGGATGTGGGCCGATGAAAAAGATGAAGTAATTTGCTCCAAAATCAATTAACCACGTCCCCTATCGGGGACATGTCTCCTACCCCTAGGGGAAGCAGTGTGGTTAGTTGCAATTAAGATTTTGGCGAGGATTAGCTAGGAACCCATGTCCCCAATCAGGGATGTCTCCCCGGGGTACCGGGGACGCTGACTTCTACGCCAAACTTTCCGTCTTCCCTTCCTTATTCTATTTAAACCAAGGGTTTCCGTCATTTGTATCATCCAACAATTTACATTTCCAGTTTATCTAAAAATCCTTTGTTCAATAATTTAGTTTGTAATCCTTTTCAACAATCGTTCAAGTTATTTTAAGTTAATTTCCGGATTAATTCTGTTCTTGTTCTTATAAGTTCTTATTCTATTTCCTTATTTTGGTAATTTCTAAACCTCTAGTTTATTTATATCATTTTGATTTCCAATTACTTATCATCATCATGTTTATATTTGTTTATTTAATCGCTATAACTTTAACCGTTACCATGTGTGAGTAGTTTCTTAATCTAGGGGCAGGGCAGCCATGTTTGATTAGTATCTTACACACGTTGAATTGAAGAATTCTTAATATTGATTTGTTGTTTGTAATACATGCTTGTTTCATATTGTTAATCTTCGATTCTTGATCACAATCGTTGGTTGATTTGTTATTCTTTTCCTAAGATCGAATGTCGGGAATTGAATTAGGCTAAGCATGTTTTAATAGTTCGACTTAATTTGTGCGAGAGCTCGTTTGTAGTCGTTCTATGGTTGGCAATAGACCGAGAGGAAATTCCCAATAACCTAAACAATAATCGACTTTATTTTCATCTAATTTGACATTGTTTGGTGCTAATCTACATGTGTGACCCCATTCCTCTTAGATCTTTTATCAATATTGTTAAACAACTCATTTTCATTATTGTCTTTATATTAATCAACCAACCAAATACAATCGTGACCAACCTAGATAGAATTCTACTCATAGCTTGTCATATTGCATCTACCGTCTATAACACCCCGGCCCAAACCAAGGGTCGGGAGCGTTCACTCACGATAGCTCACTAGTTAGTGTACATGGCCCATTGACCAACACAGGTCCTTTCCAGCGCATTTTGTTCTCACTCATGCGCATCCCGGGAACTTCCCAAGAGGTCACCCATCCTAAGACTACTCTCAGCCAAACACGCTTAACTGTGGGGTTCTTTTGTATGGATAACCATAAAAGAGAGTGCACTTTGTTGATATGAGTAGTACTTCCAATCTCTTTAAGCACTAGTCATATTTTAAGTCTATCAGTGGACTTCTTCTAGGGAGTACCCCACCCGAATAACGTATTCGATTAAGTGGAGTATTACACCGTATCCCTGAGATCGACCCCTACTTCCCTAACTACACTTGTTTGTGAGCTAAGCCTAGGGTATCTTTGTTAGGTACGCGATAAGCCTATCAAATTTTAGCATCGTTGCCGGGGAGCATAGTTTTTTTGCTTTGTGATTAGTTGAATTTTATCTTGTTTTTCTTTGTCTTAAGGAACACTTGTTCCTTGAGACCATTACTCACAATCTTCTCTAGGTTGTTGTCTTATGCCCAGGTCCTCTTGGATTGGTGAATTACTTCCACTTGATCTCGAGCCCGAGAAAACCTTACGTAGACGGTTACGATTCTTGAAGGAAGTTACTGAAGCTACATCTCTTGCTCATCTTGAAAGTGCGAGAAAATCTTATCATGAGGATCTTCAAATCCTTGAGGAATAGAAAGCTTATAATTCGCAATCAACAACTAAGAAGATGGTTCATTTATTCGATCATTAAAAGCCCACCGTGACCATGTATGGACCAAGCCTCCCGCAATGCGCGTACTCGCGCGTTGTGATTTTGAGGCGGCGACACTTCTCTCACGGAACTTTGGTGAACAAAGCACGTCACGGCCGTTACCAAGAAGATTGTTCGTTTATTCGAGCATTGAAACCGGTGAATGGTTTGAAAAAGCCTGTATTTGTGGAGTCACCACTAATTTTTATGGTAAATTGGAACCGTTCGAATACTTCATGCCATGTCAAGACACAAAGTAGTGACATGAACACTAAGAAATTCGTTACCCTTAGCATGCTATGTCTAGAGTTACTCTCGCGATGCCAATGAACACGAATGCTCATAGATATCTGAGTAAGGGGTAAGGGTACGTATTAGGAAGCTCTTTATTTGAACACGTAATACCGCCCGCCTCGATAGCGGCCTTTACTAATGATCAGGGCATGCAGTCATTTATACTTGATGTGTTGTTGATTATATACATGGAATGGAACATCCAATAGATTAAACCTAGCACGTGGATATTTAGACTAAGTCGGTTAACATACAATTTAGCAAACAATTAAGTCTAAAGAGAGATTAAATTCATTGCATGTGAAAGCATACATGATGAATAAAATATAATTATAAAGAAATAAATTACAATGAGTATTATTGAATTTACGTCATAAATACGCTCAAAAGAAAGGCTTTAAAAGGAATAAAAAAAAGAAAATGAGATTGAAAAGGACTAAAAAACGAACTAATATGAAGTGATAACACGAATAATAGTCAATTAACACAACCTAAAAGGAGCTATGTCGAAGCGAGAAGAGTTCAGAGACAGAACTCAACCCAGAAGAGACGCATCAATTTGTGCGTCCGTTCTTGAGTTTGGTTCTGACTGTGAAAGTCAGACCCGCGGGTTGTTAATGTTGGTTAATTAATTTAGATGAATAATTGATGTACAACTCAAAAGGAAGTGATTTAGACAGGTTATATGGATTAAGAAATGCCATAAGTTAGATTAAAACAAAATATGTACCAAAGACGAATTTTGACGATTCAATATGGAAGAATCGAAGCTTCATATCCAAGTTTGAATAAGTGACTAAAACTCGCAAATATTGGATTATAAGGGATTTAAGTTGAGAAGGATTTTGATAAAACAAAATAAGAAAGTTAAAATTTACAAAGGATTGAAGAAAATAAAGAAAGAAGAACGAATAATGATACAACAAATACTCGAGGAAGAAGAAGAGCAGTAGCAGAAAAAAAACCTCTGGAAGAGGCTCAGCAAGTGATGCGACTATTCCAGAAGGCAAATATGCTGATGCGATTCTTCTCGACGATCTTTCTCTGCTGATTCGTCAAAAAAGGTTTTAAAACATGTTTTGAAAACGGTTATGAGCATGCTTATAATATAAATTATTACATCAGTTATAAATACAAAAAATAAATAAAAGTTAAAGGTGATATTTACACCGTCAGACTTACATGTTTACGAAGCGAGATTAACTAAGTTGTCTTTTACTGATTGCTCGACTCGTTGTAGGATTGAAAGTTCCTTGAAAAGGAATTTAGAAAATGATTGATTGAGTTGATTAGGTGGAGTTGGTCAAATTGGTCGGTCTATGCAACGAGACTGGTACCCAGAAGGATCTGGGCTTTCATGGTCGAGTGATCAAGCACGTAGGCATCAATAACAAAAGCTCATGGTCATAGAATGCAAAGGAAGAAGAGAAGCGCGGACACTTGCGTGAAGAATATATGAGGCAGATGCCTCTATTTATACTAATCACGAGGTGGAAATTTAGGAAAAGATAAGATTTGGAAAGAATCCGGAAATATTCTGCAAACAGACGAAAACCAGCAGAGCAAGATGTTCAGCAGGCACTGCGACCTTTCCAAGAGGCGCAATGCCCATTGCGTCCTCTCCCGAGGCCTTTCCTCCTCAGCAAGAAAGATTTCCGCGGTTTATTTAGGAATTAGGGAAGATGTAGGCTTCCTTATTCCGCAAGACAAGATATTTTCGAGATTTAAAACACTTAAAATAATATTTTAGAAATAACACTCTAGAATATTCCGAGTCGGTTTTAAGACGGTTAAGAAAATGAAGACGGTTTTTGACCCGGACTCCAAATGTACTCTAATTACTGCCAAAATGACCGTATCGGCACGTAGATGACGACCAAGGAGTTGACATGACTGTTTGAGCTACTACTTGTCGACGAACTTATGATATGTCATAAAATCGCTCCATTGTTAAATATGCAATCCAATCATCACTGGGTATTTGGCGGGAGGTGCAGAAATGAGGTATCTACCGAGCCCCCACTATGACTGAGGCTTGGACAAGGCAAAAGTCAAAGAATAGACTTAAGGTCAATCGAAGATTATAACCTGAAGACCATGGCGATGCAAGGCGACTCAAGGGGACTGAGCCAAGGACCTGTCGTCGGGAACATTTTAGAATTTGTCGATTTCCGGGGAGGGTCGTTTAAAGTCCATTAGATTATGTGACGAGGTGTCGCAACCCTATCAAAAATAAATTATCCTAGCAACAACAAATAAATGTAGTATTTAGGGGTCAAATCCACTGGGAGTACGGTTTGTTAATTAGTTGTTATGTCTTGAATTTTACCTTGGATGGTCACGAAGTATGGGGGTTTGTTGATTTATGCAAGTAAAAATGTAAATGCAAACAATAAAATAAAAGTCATCTAGGAAGTTCGGTTCATACATGCAAATTGACATCTAATTTAATTATTAAACTAGTAGACACAAATAATCATCTAGGCCTAACGACACCCAGCT
>VHZZ01010754.1:48475-58711 GCA_009801015.1 Silene noctiflora | reverse complement strand
GCCGATACTAAAAGTGAAAGTTGGGTATCGTTAGGCCTAGATGATTGTTTGTGTCTACTAGTTTAACAACTATTTAATTATCAATTTGCATGTATGAACTGATCTCCCTAAATGCCTTTATTTTATTGTTTGCTTTTTATATTTTTACTTTTACATAAATCGATCAAACCAACTTCATTACTTGTGACCATTCAAGATAAAATTCATCCCATAACAACTAATTCGCAACTCCCGCCTCTCTGTGGATTTGACCCGTAAATACCATTATTTTGTTGTTGCTAGGGTAATTTATTTTTGATAGGGTGTGACACCTAGTCAACCATGTGTGAAAATGTCGACCCATTTAAGACAAAAGTTCATCTTAAACCTTACTTGATAACATCTAATGAACTTGTTGATTACATTATCATTAAACCGTGTTTGAGATGTGATAATCAAAATTTTGTCATGAACTAAGGATATTTCGAGACTCCAAACAAGATTTCTAAGACAAAAACTTCGTTTTTAAGACAACATATGGTTTTACTAATCAAAATGGTGGTCTTGTAGTACACTTAACCCAAGGTGCATAAAAATCAAAATTTGGGCAAGGTTTCCTTTAAAATCCGAAACTTAAAACGATCTTAAGACAAAATTTTGTCACATATAAGGCAAGAGCTACAACTAACAACAAGGTTAGGCCATTGTTGGTCAACTATACTCAACAACAAACATAAGAAACTCCATTATTGCCCCAAAATTCACCATTTTCGTGTTCTAGCTTGGTGGACAAGATTTCAACACAAAATTTTCATTTTTAACAACAACAAAGGTGTAAAAAGCTTACTACTATCATGAATTAAACATAAACATACAATTAATTGCCAAAACTTAAGTAAATGAATGTAGATCTAAAGAAAATCAAATTGGGGAAAAAGAAAATAGAAGAAAAGAAGCTTACATTGTTGAATTAGTAGAGTAAGAGGAAGAAAAGTGAAGTAATGCGAAGAATTTCAAGCCAAAAGAGTAACAATGGTGGTTTAGTGGAGTTTTTGATGATGAGAGGGATGAAGGTACGAAGATATGAAGATAAGAATGAAATGAGGAGGAAAGAGTGTGTGGTATCCGAGTTATTCAAACCCGTTTAACCCACTCGGTCGAGTGGATGAGTTCACTCGGTTGAGTGCGAGTCCACTTAGTCGAGTGCGATTTCACTCGATCGAGTGGCTGATCTACTTGGTCAAGTGGATTTTCCATCTTTGAACCAATTTTCTGGGTTGTCCACTCGGTCGAGTCAGTGGTCCACTCGGTCGAGTTGGTGCTCCTACTCGGTCGAGTAGTTCTGTAAGGTCCAAAATTATCGACCAACACTCGAATAAAGTATCCCTGCAAAAAAAAAAAAGAAAAAGAAAAAAAAGAGGTTCAGGAGTCCACCGACTAGCAGTAACTTACCCCGGGTTAGCTCATACGACATTATACTTGCCGTCCCCAATACTTTACCGTCATACTCGTAAATATTATAACAATCGTCATCATCATTCCTACTCCAATGATATCACTAGCACTTTCAAACACATACATGATATCTACATGTCAAGATTCGGGACTAATGTCCCTCATGCATACTCACACTCTACAACCTTCTCAAAACAGGCTATATTCATACTCTTTTCATTTAGTTCTTACAATTTATTGCATTCCATGTCATAAAACAAGCACACACTATAAGAATTCATCCATTACCACGACATACACGTAACCATAACACGATTCACATAGCGTTTCCGTACTCGTACCTACCCGCGTGGTGACCAACCGAGACAATAGGCACTAGTTTTGACATGAGGGCGCCTACTCATTCAAAACCAATCTCCCATTGTACTCATGTCGGGTTCTTTATTATACACTCCTATGATAATTTTGGTTTATTGCTTCAGGTTCCAAAATCGTCGCTCTAATACCACTTTGTAACACCCCAATTATCCGGCCAAGACAATTGAAGTATTACCATCTCGGTTTTCCGAGGTAATGTTTCAGAGATACAATCAAGAAGCCTTTATTATAAAAAAAATAGTTTAGTGAATTACATAAATGTAAACAAATGAATAAACGAACACAAGTCGTACTACTACGACCCTCTACACAACTCTATCTCATGCCGACTCAACTCTAAAACTGAGGCTCGTCCCATCTACCAAGCTACATCAAATCAACCTGTGCATAACCTGCTCCCCATATGATCGGAAATATCATATGGATCGACACAGGCCACCCGAAAATAGGCGACAATTAACACATAGCCACAAACAGCCAGTTTCGATAATATAACATGTAAGACACGACGAATGAAATACAGGGATGCAATACGACAATAAATGCATGTGACACAATATCCAACCACACAAAACTGGTATCGGACACGCCCAGACATACCCACAACTCGGTGACGGCACCGCACCACCGCCCACCAATATAACCCGGACCGCAACCCGTACAAGATACTCTGAACACGTCGGTGGCAGCCGGGCCAGAGAGCGACTCGGATCCCAACCGGACAACATGACTCCCCTCACGTGTCCCTCCAACTTAAGCCACTAATGTGAACATCCCCCTCGGAGTGGGAAGCTCTGAGAGGCGACCCGAGCGTGAGACGGCTTCCCAATCGCCTCACGTCTCCAAAACACTGCCAACAACCTCCAACAAGGACATGAGACACATGAATGAATTTATGAATACAATACCGAATACAACCCTTCATTCAAAATATTATCAACATACCATGATGTAACCATATGCCCAAGAATCTCAAATCTTAAGTCTAGACAACCAATACCATGTGATAATGCATTTCCGACTCATACATGAACTCATCATCAACCTCAATTACCATGGTGAATGCAAGACTACTCATACCATAGAATCTAAGTAAAAAATGCTTAAAAAACCCATTTATAATACCGAAACCGAGTAGGATTAACCTATCTTTTAGCATTATTCACAAGCAATCCAATTACTAAGCAAGATCCATCTCATAAGAACGTTTCATCCTACAATACCACATAACAACTATCACAAATCATCCTACACTATAATAAAACACAAAACCTCCTTATTATTACCCACTAATTACCCATGTACTAGCAATAATTACTAATTAAACAACCCAATTGAAAACCCCCAAAATCTAGGGTTTATAAGACTAGAAAAGGGTAGATCTTACTTACATAGATGGAAGGAAGGATAGGTAGGTGAGAAATCCCTTAAAGCAATCTTGAATCCTATATGAATGTGTTTATGAGGGTTTTAGAGAGAATGAAGAGAGTTCGGAGAGATAAAGAAGAAGGTAGAAATGAATTAGGGTTAGGAGTCAAAATACCATTTATCGGGTACTGTCAGTGTCACTCGGTCGAGTGACTCGGTCCACTCGGCTGAGTGTCGCCTACTCGGCCAAATACAGACTGTACTCGGCCGAGTCAAACTCACTCGGTCGAGTACACACAGTACTCGTCCGAGTCAACCTTACTCGGTCCACTACCAGCCTACTCGGTCCACTCCAGTCTTCACTTGGTCTAGTCTAAGCTCCACTTGGTCTAGTGTAAGGCTATAGTTTACTCTCGTATGACTCTCACGCATCCCAAGGCTCTCGTACGGGTCCCAAAATATCTGGGTATTACATTTAGTCCCCTAACTAGCCTCGTTCTACATGCTTTTATGTATGCATTAGGGTCGTTTCTTATCTTTTTCTACCTATTTGCTATTCTATGAGGTTTTGGTGCTTTTGTTAGGAGAAGAGTGTCAACCTTACATTCTCGGAGCATTTCGAAAGCTAAATTGATCGCACTTAATGACCAAGCAACAAGAAGGGACAGAGACTAAAGACCATAATATATTTAAGAAGTAATTGGGCAATGATGGAGACCCCCCACGAGTTTTAGAGAGCCCCCACGAGTTGTGGGGTAGCAAGGCAAAGAAGCATAAGTGCTGAAGGTACCTCGTGCGAGCTCAGCCTGACTCGGGCGAGTTCCAGACCAACTCGTTCGAGTTTCCCACGACTCGCGCGAGTTCTACAGTAGGATGCCTCATTGTTCAATGCAAGGACTCCCACAAGTCCCCCTGGCTCTAGCACTTCTTTTGATCATCTGCCCTTAGTTTACCCTAATACTTGTACTTAGTATAAATAGCTTATGTAATTGACGATTTAACACATCCTTAGAGACTATCTCTTAGCTTAGATTAGTTTAATTACACTTTAATCCTTTCCTTGTTATTCAAGAAATCTTAGATCTAGTTTGGAATGAAGAATTTTGGGGTTTTGGATTGAGGAATTGACAACTTTTCATCATTAATCAAAGCTTTCTTCTATTGTTCTTCCATTTTCATTGTTCATCTTAAGTTAGTATAATCCTCTTACTCTTTACTTAATCATTTACTTACTCCTTTGTTAATTGCTTTATTCTATCATCATGTTTATACTTGTTAAGATGATTGACACCCTCTATGACATGTTTACCATGATAATGTATGAGTAGTCCTCTAGCTAGGGTTAGTGGGGGATTAGGGTAGTAACCATGGGTTATATCTATGCTTGATGATTTCATATGAATGATTGTTTGTTATGTTCTTCAATTTGTGCACATGTTATATTTGATGAAATGCTTGATTGACAACCTAGCATGATTCTCTATTTCTTTAACAAGACTTCTAAGACATAAATCAAATCGAGGATTGGTAGACCATGCATATGTTGAATAAGGGGAATGAAGTCGTTGTAGGTGTCGTAAGCTATAAATCAACTCGACTCCGAGACCTAAGTCTCCTTAGGAATTGTAAGATATAAATGAACTCGATCCCAACATAACTACAATCATTTATCGGATTCATTACTATGATCATACAGTGTTTCCCCTATGAACCCATGACACCTTAGTGCCTTTAATCAATTATTTACATCTCCATTTTTAATTGCATGCTTTGTTATTTGATTTATTTACATTTTCGTTGTAGTATTCTAGTTTTTATCTCAACCCATTTTGTGACACAAAGACATAGCTACTTTTATTTGATAATCATTTGACGACCCATCCTTTGGGATCCGACCTCTACTTGCTACTTGCTAGTTAGTTGAGTATAAATATTGTTTGATAGGGTGTGATGACCTACCCCTACATCAGAAGGATTTCTAGAGTTTTAATCCTTTTCTTGTGAATTTGAAATCAAGTGATAAATCTTCGACCGAATTTAAGATATTTGGTGTGCACTCCTCCTCTTACGAACCACTCACTAGTAGTATTCTTTTTTCTTGGTTGTATGGAGGGTTTTGATTGCTCTCTAAGATCCATGATGACCACTGTTGAGGATAGGTCTACTTTATTTGATAAGCTCATGCGTTCTTTGGCGGGATTTTTAAATGAATCACTTGCTTGATGTGTTTTATTGTATATATTTTTTATTTGCTTTTATTTTGTTTTTCTTAATGTGTGTATGTACCATTTTTTAAAATCCAAAAACCAACAAGATGATGATGAATAGAAGTAGAAGAATCAAATATCATTTCGCCTAGTCAAATGACCAAAGATGAAGCTTAAGACGGTAATATTCTTCACCCACTTTCTCTTTTTGCCTTCCCTAGTTGTAGGACGTTAAGGACAATGTTCAATTTAAGCGTGGGGTTTATATTGTTGGTTGGAGGATTTGATGTTGTTGGATTGTGTATAGAAGTTGGTGGTGTTGATACTTGTAGATATGTGTTGTGTATTTGGAGTGTTGGTATTATTTGTGGTGTTTCGTCATTGTGAATATTAGTTGTAGTGGTAGTAATTTATCTCTTGTTTTAATAGTAATTAGGTTTGTGACTCGTTGAAATTCACGAGTTTATCTGTTTTAGTTTTGTTATTTTATTGTATTGTTATGAAAAGGTGTCCAAAGGTCAACCTCAAGCATGGTCACGTTGAATAGTAGGTTCACAAGGACGTCAACCGTTTAAGTGGGGGAGAATGTCATGCCTCGCCTTATTTCAAGGTCCATGGCGTGTCTATGGCGCATATTCATGTATTAACATGTCCGAGGCAGCTCATGAAGAATAGGAGCACATACGAAGATGAGGTTAGCTCAACGATAGTCCACACCATCTCAAGACAAGCTCACTTGAGTGTACGCAGCTCACGTTGAGTAGAGGCCAGCTCATGAGTACTCGAAGTCCACAGGGGCAGCTCACTACCAGGTCCACCCTTAGTCCATGCAAGTTAGGTGGTTATTTTGTGTGAAGATGCATCAAAGGAAACTAAGGGATGTGATATAACCACCCCTTGACTACATTCAAGCCTCTAGTCTACATTCATGGGATTTAATTAACTAGCATACATCCCCCTTGTATGATACATTCCCCCTAAGATAAACAAGGAGATACATTCCCCAGGATGCATCATTTTGGCGCCAATCTTCAAGAGGAACGAATGGTTCCTTTCCCCAACCATTGTCGCCACTCCCAAGAGGCACGAAGGCCGCAACCCTTCATTAAAAACGCCATACTCTAGGCGATAAATAGGAAGGCATTAGGCCTTAGTTTATTCATTCATTCATTCAGTTATTTAGAAATCCAAATATTTAGAGATTTACACATTCTCATATATTCTTGTAATCTTGTAATATTCAAGAGACATATACTTGTAATATAATTGTGTAAGCATTTCTCGTATATTATCCATTTTATATATTTAATACTTATACTTTTTCCGCACAACAATGTTATACTTGTAATATTTCTTACCAATCTTCCAAATAAATTACTTGTTTGTTGGACTTTGCCTGACTTGAGTCAAGGTTGTCGACTTGACATGAGTGACACAAGCCCTATTCATACTTTCAAAAAGACCTGACAGTTGGTTGTGCTATTAATCACAATTCACATGTTGGTTGTGCTATTAATCACAATCCACATGGTGTATTAGTTGGAAAAATGAGAGCTGTTGAACTTTCAGACGGTGGTCTACACTTTGCTTAATTGCGTGTACTTGCAATCAATTAACAATGTACATGCATAGTGCATTAGTTGACTCGCAATTTTAAATTGAAAAAATATTACCTGTTTTTTCTCTCTTTACTTTTAACGCAAATTCTCATTGAAGACGGACACTATCCGTCACAAGTTGAAGACGGATAGTGTCACTTTTACAATATGCAAGTGACATTATTTATGAGGTGCTCATTTCTCTCCCACTTGCCTTTCCATTTGCCTTATTATGAGAGGGACATTATCCGTCTTCAGCTCGTGACGAATAGTGTCAGTCACGCTTTGTACTTTTAATACCGTGCATGATGATTGATGACATTACACGTGGAACCGTTATTCATATTATTTGTTTATCTGGTATTAATGGAGTCGCCGAGTCGGTACCGTATAAAATAGTTCAAGTAGTCTCTCGTAATGCGAAGGTATCTCTCTATTAAAACCGATTAAATTATTTTCTCTATTTCTGTTATTTATTGTTCTATTTTATTTTCCGCTATTTCAATTAATTATTATCCTTTATATTTTAATAATAAACTTGATGAGCAATTTGATCATTCACACTCAATTTTGAACCATATGTCATTTAATATTGACTCTCTCGTTTTTTCTTGATTTTTGTTGCCAAATCCAAAGGACAACAATTGACCGGAACGGAGGAAGTATTCATTTGAGCATTTAAGACAAATTTTATGTTTTTCACTCTTATTCATATTATTTGACCTGTCTTGCGCAGTCGAACAAAATAATTATTATTTTTTTTGTGTAAATGGAGTTACAAGGGCGATATTAATGCTGACAGAATTCGAAACTACTTATCCAGGTCATGAATATCATCTCTCATGATTTTACGAACTATCCTGCTTAACATTTTCATTTATTCTTTAAAATTTAAATTATAGTAAGGGGGCATTTGGTTTATCTAATGAAAAGGGAATGAAGTCAAGAAAGTGTTAGAGAGGGAAATGAATGAAATTACCCCAAAACTACCTTATTATTTAGTTAGTTTATACAAGGGAATGAAAATATCAACCACCATTATTTCATACTCCACCACCAAACACCAATATTGCACCACCACAAACACCCATATATGCCTTGTCGTTCACCCTCAGAAGTAATCAGACACCGGCGCTGCCGCAATATCACCCACCACACCATTATAACCCCACCCCACCACCATAAACACCCTCCTTAAAGTCTCAAAAACCGCTCCCCCACCACCGAAATTCACACCCTAACCCCTAAAAATGCCAGATCTAATGCTTTTGGGGGGTGTGTGAGTGAATTTTGGTGGTGGGTGAGGCTTTGTTTAGGCTTATAGAGGGTGTTTATGGTAGTAGGTTTAAATAAAAGTGAGCGGTTGTGGGAATGGGAAGGCGTCGGAGATGGTGGCACAGAGTCTTCGTCTGCATGTCGTCGATTATAGGTTTGGTAACTAACTTTTGGTGGTAGCAAGTGCATTAGTGGTTGTAGCAGGTCACAGTGACGGTGGGTGGTGGAGTTAAGGACTGGAACCTAGCCGGTTACTGGGTGGTTGTGGTGGGTGATGGTCGTGTCGTGGTGGTGGTGGTGGGTGGTCAGAAGTATGGTGGAAGAGGTGGTGCTTGGCGAGTGAGGTGGTTGATAGTTGATGGGGGTAATGAAATTCATTCCCTAGGGGGGGGGGGGGGGGGGATAAGGAGTTATAGAGGGTTGGGGGTAAGGGAGGGAAACTCATTCTTTTTGTTTGTCTCAAACAAACATTAATAAAGGGAATCGGTAGCTTTAAATCCCTTTTTCTTTGATTATTATCCCCAATCGAACACCCCCTAAATAGTCAAATTTAATACTTGTAATAGGAGGGTGTATATCTATGTGAAATATAAGGTTGTTATACGGAGTACTATTTTAGTATAAAACCGCTATAAATAAAATATTGTAATAATTTTGACACATAACATCCCATTAGATACCCTTAAAACCGCTATAAATAGAATTTTCAACTATTGTCTTCATTATATTTCAATATGATTATGATCTTCTTGTAATAGGAGGGTGTATGTCTATGTGAAATATAAGCTTGTTTTAATGCTAAAACGGGTCCAAAATATATGAAACTGTATTGTATATTATTTCCTTCGTCTCGGTTATTTGTTATTTTTTAATTTGGCACAAAGATCATGAAAAAGAGAGGGGATAATTTGTGGTGGTTGTTAGTAAATGACAAATGGATATAATGGAGGTGTACATTAAATTACCCATAAAAATCCTACCTAATATAAAAAGGTAAACAACTAAACGAGACAACCTATAATGAATTAGGTAAACAAATGACCGGAACTGAGGAGAATATTTCACTAAAAGCAATACAAAAAATTTCATTTTTCTTATAGTAAAATATTAATAGAGATTGTACATTTTGATACTCTTTTATATCATGGACCCCTATTCTAAGAACCTCGTAAAATCTCTAGTAGACGATCCCAAACAATCCTGTATAGATCCGTCTATGATACGGAGTATTAATTTATGACGATCATTAAAATAAACGATTTGCCTACATGTTACACTACAACAGTTGAGTTCCGCTGGCCAAAGGTGACGTAACTTTTACTCAATCTTACATATCTACCATTGCACTCTATATACGATTAAATATAGAATTTTTTGGTTCAAATTGTGAAGCTTAATTATATAAAGATAAGATTAATAAGCGGAAAATAAATGTGGAGGTTAAAGATAGGAGAAGGAGCTAATGATCCATATTTAACAAGTACTAATAACTTTGTAGGACGTCAAACATGGGAGGTTGATCCTGATTATGGTACTCCTGAAGCTATCCAAGAGGTTGAAGAAGCTCGTCTTAACTTTTATCGAAACCGGTTCCGAATCAAGCCTTGTGGTGATCTTCTATGGCGTCTTCAGGTTTGTATTTTATCTTTACTTCACCATTTAATTACTTTGTATTCCTACTTTATACTCCCTCCGTCCTAGTAAAAAGTTATCTAAATCCGTTTTTTAGGTATTACACTATATGACTTGATAGTTATCTAATTATGGGTTATTGTAAGTGGAGTTCATGTGTTTTGTTAGGCTAAAATCACTCATTTTTTTTAGTTTTGCAACAAAAAGTCCTATAATAGATAACTATTGTTTGGACGGTACGGCAGAGAGTACTACATTACTCCTTCCAATTCACTATCTTCTTCCCCTTTCAAGTGGACACGGGGATTAAGGGAGGGAGTATTATATTGATAAAGGAAAATGTG
>VHZZ01010753.1:12966-54026 GCA_009801015.1 Silene noctiflora | reverse complement strand
AAATCCGTATAATTAAATTCGTATAGCGTATCGGATACGTATAATAAAACCGTATCGTATAATTTTGCTCAGCCTTACCCGACGGAATTAAATACCCACTTGGCTGACAAGAAATCTTCCGATGCCCCCTGCCAGCTAATACGTGCTCACACCGAAATTTAAGAATTTTTACATCTCAAACTCTCTCTCTCTGTATTCTTTGTCTTTCTTACGTTCAAACCTCAGATGCTACTCCTTGTTCTCAAATCCCAAACAGAATCAAATGTAATCTACCTAAATTCCATAACTACACACCCTTAATTGATTAATTGATTGATTTCACTCGTACCAATTATTTCCAATTAATTTGGTTACAGATAAATATTTATGTCAAGCAGTTACAACAGCCCGTCTAGGAGCCCCGGTAGGGGTTCCACAACGGCGGCGGCGGCCAGGTTACAGCTCGGAGCAGTGTCACGGCTGCGATCTTCTTCTTTGAAGAAACCTCCGGAGCCGCTTCGGCGCGCGGTGGCTGATTCTCTCTCCTCTTCTGCGTCTTCTTCCACATTCTCTTCCATTTCTGCGCTTTCTTCTCATCATCTTGCCAGCAGCCCTTCTGTCCATGCATCCGAGGCGTCACGCACTCTTCGGGTTTGTTTCTACTCCAATTTTTGTGTTTTATTTTACTTTTACTTTTACTAGTGTTTTACCTCCTTGTGTTATTTGTATGGATAAAATTGAGTGTCTAATTTTGAGGGTTTTTATTTGTGTCCTTGGATTTGGTGAAAGTTCGATAATTTATCATGTGACGTGTGTGATTTGCCGTTTTGATGGTTGGAATTTTGAATGCTACTGTGAGGTGTGTGATTTGCCGTTTTGATGGTTGGAATTTTGAATGCTACTGTGAGGACAGTGTTGTATTATTCGATGAATATATGCAACAGTAACAGCTCACTGATTAATGATTGAATGTAGCCAACAACATTACCCGAGTGCCTTTTGAGGGCTTCTGAAGATGGCAGGAAGTGATCGAATGTATACTGTCTTACACCTTTACTAACACATATAGGAACGAATTGTTGGAGAGGCTAGTTCACCTGTTAGTGAGTTAATGCTGCCAACATTCGGTGTATGTAATTTTGTGTGCATTGTGATGCACTACAGGTAAATGCCAAATACAACGGGCAGCGATAACGATAATGTTCTTTTGACTGAGTGTGGTGAAAGTTTGCTGCTTTTTATATGTTAGCTGTGTAATTGAGTTGTGGTAAATGCAAGTTTGAAAGTTTACTGTGTTGTCAACGGCCTTTATAAGTGGAAATAGCTCGGGACCAATAGTTTACTTATTTAAAACAGTTAGGCAATGTGTCAACTTGCATTTCCTTTTCCAATTGGTTTTGGTTTGGTTTGGTTTAAGGTATATGAACTGCAGTTATCCTTGTTCATTTCTAATTGAGTTTGAATTCGTTTGAAAAGTGGTAGCAATGTAGGATTTTAGAAGAGTTAGGTAGGGGTCTTCTATCCCCCCCCCAAAAAAAAAATTTGAAAAATTTTAAGGATTTAAGTCTATTTACTATATTTTGGGTCATGGTTCTCATAATTTTCTTTTTCAAGACCCGCTATTGGGTGATGGACTATTGTTTACAAACTGGTAGAATTAAAGTGGATCTAACAAATAGGAATGTGAGGTGGTATTGAAGTTGTGTTTTTCCTCTTTGTTTGTAATAGTACTTTCGTAGGTGGCAATAGAAATGAAATTATGTGAAAAAAAGTGAAGGATAGCCCAAATGTATTGAATCAGTCTGAATATTCCTAATGACAACTGTAGTGAATCTGAGTGAAGGAGTATAGTGTCTCTTACCATACTTGAGAAAAAGGAAGATTTTTCCAACTAAAAAAAGCATACACAACAATACAAAATTACGATTCTAACTAACATTTTCAAGTGAGAATTATCAAAGTAAGGAGTGATTACACCTCGGATGTAGTAATCTAGAATTCGTATGGTCCTCATTTGCATATGTACATTCACGTATAAATCTATTTAAGTGGTAACAGATGTTTTATTTTGATAAATTAAATCTCCTTCCATTTACGAAGTTTGCCATTTTTTTTTTTTTTTTTTTTTTTTTTTTTTTTTTTTTTTTTTTGTGTGCCCCTAAATGATTGTCAAATGTTGAACTCTTAATGGCAACCTTCATTTAGAGGAGCAAACTAAAACGTGTCAAGTAGATGAGAAATTTATGTTAAATATAGAGAAATTTCCTGTTAGCTCTATTGTGCTCCCTTTTGTCCCAACATTTGGTTACCTAATTTTACATTTTGTGAGGAGTATTTTAATTAAAGGTAAACAAGTGATTGAGAGGGAAGGTGTAATTTGATTCATCAATCTTCGGAAGACAAGGGGATGATTTACATACTAAGCATTGACAAGGAACGGGGAGGTTCCAAGGGGAAGGAATGAGGGGAGGTTCCAATGGCTATTTTCTTGTGTTTATTTTTTTCGGTTGAATGCCTCGATTGTATCTTTAATCCCATTCATTATGGGAACACTTTTTCATCTTTGAAAATAGTCCAAATAACAAGCAGAACGCCTTAATCCCAAAATATCTGGGTTGGCTAACGTGAATCATAATCCGAATCTGTGTAGGTTTGAATCTGCCAATACGGTCAAAGATGAGTAAACAAAGTAAAGGAAAATAGATAAAAGATACACGAAAAGAGCAAAAAAAAAAAGCGAAGTAAAAAAAATGTGAAAATCAAAACTAGAGTGGTAAAATGGGTTTGTAAAAAAAAAGTGTACGTCATTTAAATAAATAAATAAAGGGATATTCTACACCGTACCCCCGAATTTTTCAATTTTCTATGTGTACCACTACATTTTTGAAATTCTATGGTGTACCTTGAACTTTATATATTAATCTATACCATGACCTTATTTAGGGTAAATTCATAACTTATACCTTGTATAACACACATTTTCAAATCTTATACCTAAGATAATTTATTTCAAAACTTATACTTAACCTTTTTTTTACATACCTAATACCAAATCTCAGTTCCGACATGTAAAACATGAAAAATGAGTGGATTCCTGTTAATTACATGAGATATTCTACGGTGTACCCTCGATTTTTTCGTTTTTCTATGTTGTACCCCTACAATTTTGAAATTCTATGGTATACCCCTAAACTCTATACATTAGTTTATACCATGACCTTATGTTTTGTCTCTGCTAACTTAATTTCTTAATTGATCTTTAAATCATCTATATACCTTTCTACTTGATAATCTACACATTTACTTATTAGTTAGCCGAATTACCCATTAACCAACCAAATAGTATACAAATTTAACTCAAATTCATCAAATCTCCATTATCATTTCATGCTTTATTACAGAGGCTTTTAATAGTAGTTTGTGCATATAAAAAGTGATTTGTGATGATTTTCATATAAGATGATGATACAACATTAATGAGTCAAAATAAAGGTCAAAGTACGGTTGTTTGATAGTGATAAAGTTAATGGAGATTTGAAGGAGGTCATGATGGAGGTATAAGTAAGAAGTTTATGGGTATACCATAAAATTTCAAAAATGTAGGGGTACAATATAAAAATCGAAAAACTCGGGGATGCATCGTAGAATATCCCATTCATTTTTTAATAATAAAATATGTTATTATTTGACAATTTTGCCCTTAACTTTACCTAACATAAAACCAATAATTACCCACGACCAAAAATCCCAAATTCCAATCCCCACCACAATCACCATCACCACCACCACCACCACCCACACTCGACGACATCACCAGCTACCTCAGATGTCTCCGATTACCTCTTTTCGCCACCATCTCAACTCTAGTTTTCCAAACCCCCCATTCTCAAACTCCCACCCAACACACATTCACAGTCAAACCCTAACCTCCCTCATCATTATCCACCACCGATTTCAGCTGTCGCTAGTCACTTGGACCCCATCGCCTCTGACCATTTCTCATCTTTTTCTCTTCATTCTACTTTGTGTCGCCACCGAGCGCAACCCGTCCATTTCCAAGCAAGCATCGCATTTTTTCATGCTTTCCCGTGCACAGATCTGGATTGTGGAAAAGCAACGGTATCTTAAGGCCGCTAGCAGTTTTGTGGTTCTAAAGTACGGTGTAGTGGTGCGAAGGTGGTGGGTTGATGTGTCCTGTTTTTGGGGATGAATACGGGTAGGGTGGTGGTTGTAATGGGCAGTGATATGGTAGGGTTAGTGTAACGGTGTTGTTGAGATCGGTGTTCATCGTTCACGTGAGAAGGAGGGCGACGGTGATAGTGCGGTAGGGAAATCGTCGGCGGTGAAAGGGGTGTGTATGTGGCGGTCGTTCTTGATGTTGATTGGTTTATGTGATGGAATAGTTGCTAGGCGAAATTGGTGTTTGTTGATGGGTTAAAGAGTAAGGGTAAAACGGTCAATTCGTCGTTTTTTTGCCGGAATTTTAACTTGGTTTAAATGTGGAAGAAATGAGGACTTTAGGTAAAAGTTTTGAAAAAAATTATCTTAGGTATAAAATTTGTAAACATGTGTTATATTAGGTATAAGTTATCAATTTGTTGAATAGAAGTTTATGCTTATTAAAAGTAAATTGTGATGCTTGTCATAAAGGATGGTGATACGACATTAATGAGTAAGAATAAAGGTCGAAGTTTAGGGATAAAATTAATGGAGAGTTGAATGAGGTCCTGATAGAGAAATAAGGTAGAAGATTAGGGGTACAACATAGAACATCAGAGCTTAATCCCAAAATGGTTTGGGGTCGGCTGCTATGAATCATCCTTTAGAACAGTCCATGGATGAACACACACCTCGCGAAAATATAGAAAAGGACAAGTGAAAAACAAAAACAAAAGGGGAGTGAAAGGTAGCCTTATAAGTTTTAAAATCTAAGTCCGAATTTCTTTTATAAAACTTAGAATTTAAATAAGGATCCGAAATACCTTAAAAGTGAAACAAGTATTAATATATAAACAATTGTTGGTACTAAATCCGAAAAGAGCAAATAAGTGTTTTTTTTTTTTTTTTTTTTTAAATAAAAAATAAAAAAAATAAAAACATTAAATATTGCAGAAAACATCAAAAACTAAAAATCCACATGTATCATTTCCCTCCATTAGGCCCTCTCCGACACCATCCCCTCGTCAAGCCCGAGAAATCTCATATCTATTTTGGTCTCCCTCTACCTCTAGCAACCTCCTAACTGGTGCGTCCATAGGTCTCCTTCTCATATGGCCAAACCATCTTAGTCGATTTTCCACCATCTTGTCCTCTATTGGCGCCACTTTCACCTTTTCCCTAATCACTTCATTCTTTAATCGATCTTTTCTTGTATGGCCGCCTATCCACCTCAACATACGCATCTCCGCCACACTCATCTTTTGAATGTGACAATGTTTCACGGCCCAACACTTCAGCCGTATCGTAAAGTAAGGCAGGCCTAATCGTCCTGCCTTTAACCTATGGGGCATATCTTTATCGCTTAAAAACCCTGGAGCACTTTTCCATTTCAACCATCCCGCTTTAATTCTATGAGCCACATCTCCGTCTAGCTACACATCTTTTTGAATAATAGATCATAGATATCAATATATATACTTAAAAGAGGAACTTTTCGAGCGATTTCATTGGTTACAGCATTTGCATACTATCTAAAGAAATAAAATATTTAGAATAAATTATACGTATATATATTTAGATAATTAGAAAAATCAATTAGAGTCCTATAGCATCTATGAGATAAGGTTCAAGGAATTAATCAAAACTCTATTACCTCTTCAATGACTACTAGGACACTACATCTTTTACAGTATATATAATACGAATTACATATTTGATCTTCCAAACAATAGTTTCATTAATATTTCATTAGCTATTTTCTTCGTAATTCTATTTGGTTTGCTATTTTTAGACCTAATTTACATCCGGCCTATCTCTCTTCTATAGTGTAATTAAGAGACAATTTGAATAGTTGGTGTTCACCAAGCAAGATAGATATTTATTGGTTTTACTTGAACTTACGTCCTAATTTTCGGTTGCTAATGAACAATAACATATAATCAATCATATGGGCTGCCTAGCCTACTTGAAGACTTTGTCTACTGCATTTTTCCTTAGTAAAAAAGAAGCATGAATGAGAGAACACATAGCCCTACCAAGTTCCAAGTATAGAACTTTGCATTAAATCCTATGTCAAAGCCATATGTATATGTAATATACTGCCACTGCCATTATCAATGACGAACATAATGAACAAGGTAACATATTTATTTGGAACGACATCAAGATCCTTGTCTATGTATTAATAAATTATTAAGAATGACTATGACAAGTGGACTAAATTGAGTGTGGAGCATTCACAAGATAGAGAGGTAAATAATTGACTGACACACCCTAAAATAAAATAGGTAAACAAATGACTCGGACACGGTGAGTATTTACTATTGATTGTCGGAATTGGGGATATTGTTCATCATGAGTTATATATATATATATATATATATATATATATATATATATATTATATATATATATATATATATTTATATTTATATTTATGAATAAAAATAAAGAAATAAATGAATTTTGTATAAACTAATTAAGTCTTATATTGTCGGCCACACACAATTGACTAGGGATAATTTTGAAATTGCATGCGTATTACGATTATATCATAGTTAACACATTTTCGATGGAAGTTTCGTAATATAAATAGAATTCAACAAATTATATACAGTCCGAATATATATGCATGCATCTTAACTTCGAGTGAATTATCCAACTTTGTGAAAGACATTTAGGATGTATAAACAATATTAGAGAGTATGCAATCTTAKCTAATTACTTTTCGAACGATATTAAAGTATATCACTATTAAAGAGTCCAAATTTTAAGTAGCTAATTTTGTAAAGTACATWAGATTTTAAAAATTCAATCAATTAATTTATGAGTTTTAGAATAACATAAAATTGTATCAAAAACTCAAAACTACTTATAAAGCTTATTATTGAACCCACTCCTATAAAATAATGCGTGAAGCCATTTTTTTATGTTTAATACTTCGTATATATGAGTAATGAATTTGTATTTGTCCAAAACTTTGAAGGTATTAGTCATACTTGATACTGTATAAACTGTTAAAGGGGGTTTAAATTAGATTCGTGTAATATTCTTTTTATCATTCTTTCCACGCTATTTTCATTGTATGTATAATGATATATGATTTCTACTTCTTACTCAATTTTTAACTTGGAGCAAACAATAAGATGTGTCTAACTTTAGAGTTTTTCTTCTGTTGTTTGTCAATTTGCAAAGGAATCCATAWTATTTTTTACTCCCTCCGTCCAAATCATTTATTTACCTTTGATAAAAATATATTTCACAAAAAATATAAAAGGTAAATAAATAATTGAGATGAAAAGAATATTATGACGAAAAAGAGTATTACTCCCTCTATTCCAATGAATAGTTTACGTTTGATTTATTTGTGAGGGGAAAAAACAAATGTAAATTATTGATTGGACTAGAGGGAGTATATATGTATATATGATGAACTTACAATGTTTTTGCAAGAGGGGTTTTATTTTTCCCTTCTTAATCATCAACTACAAATTTTTACTTAGACTCAAACTTTTTGTTTATCAATCTGAATTGTCAATATGTTTTTGGTAAAAGTACTTATTCRTTCATTGTTGTGTGATTCATTGTTGCTTTATCCTACAATTTTAAGCTAACACCGAGGATCCTAATTCCTAAGATCAATTATATGGTTTCATAATCTTGCTGTCATAATCTAACGCCACCAATTATAAAGATGTTTGATAATTACCCATTTATCCTAATAAAGATAACAATTACGAATTTTCATTATAAGTTGTTATGGGGCGTGCAGTTTAAGGACGAGTTAGGTAAAATCCAATAAGATCATTTTTTTTATCAACTTGATGTGTTCCTAAAAGCTTAGTATTTAAGATCAACTTTGTGTCACGAGATACACTTAATATAGGTCGAATCGTTTTTGACATGTCTAAGATCAAATATCATGAAAAATACGAGTTATCTTAAAAAAGCCATGGGCATCTTATTCTTCTTTGGTATGGAGTATACAAAGTGACCAAAATGCAAATCAGTAGTCGTTTTTAACAATAATCTCCTATAAGTATTTTGAAGTCAGTGTACTATGATCCGGGCAACGCCGGGGCTTGAAATCTAGTATCTAAAGAATGCTAACCCTTCAACAACATTTTCATCGAAAATAATACCCCCACCTTTGTCGATCTCGATCCCGGCGGGTCGCGGGGTTACTGAATTGACACCTCAAATACTCGGTCTTACTTATACTTAGCCTAAACCCACAGGATGAATTAGATAAAATAATATTCTGTCTTCCCATAAAATTTTAAAAGAAAAGTAAATTTCTAAAACTCAAACTAAATATTCGACATGAATTCTTTCTTTGCACAATCCCCTCTCTCCGACCATGCTCTCACTAATTCCCAAAACGTTCATATCACTTTCAATCACCTTTAGCCATGCTCACCAAAGTACACTACGCCTTTTCTAAATCATTGAACACCATATGTAAATCATTCTTCTTGTCCCGATACTTCTCCATTAATTGTCTCATAAGATGGATCGCCTCCATTGATCTTCCAGGCATAAATCCATAAATTCAAACTGTTATAAGATATCCTCACCCCCCTCGTAAGCCTTGTTTTTCTATCACTCTTTCCTATAACTTCATGGTATGACTCATCAAGTTTAATCCCACTATAATTGGAACACTCTTGAACATTATCTTTATTCTTAAACAATGAAAGCAAAGTACTCTTCCTCGAAGCCGAAGGCATCCTATTACTTCTCCAAATCATGCTGAAAACTATTGTTAGCCATTCTAGTCCTTTCTCCCCTAAACATCTCCATACTTCAGGTCTTTCTGCTTTCTTCAGTCCTATCTTCTTTAATGCCAAATTGACCTCATCTTTTTGAATTCTCCGTATAAATTCTCAATTAACCATGTTAGGGCGAATACACATATTATCAAAGTAATCCCTCCATCTATCCTTTATCTCTTTGTCTTTAGCCAATACTTTTGTGATCAATATCCTTTTCATACATTTGACTCTTCCTATATCACGCGTCTTCTTGTCCCTTATCTGAGCAAGTTTATAGATTTCCTTATCCCTCTTTCATATCTAATCTTGCATACAATTTCTCGTTGGCCTTTTCTTTAGCGTCTCGTAGTGTCTTTTTGCTTCCATTCAAGCTTCCTTGTAATTCTCATAATTTTCCATAGTTCTACACTCTCCCAATGGCTTATACATCTCTCTTTTCTTCTTTATCACTTTACTTGCTTCCTCGTTCCACCAAGATGTGTCCTTGTGTCCTTGGTGGCGCGCTTACCTTAGTTTCTCTGATCTCGCGACTTCCTTAATCTTATGCTTCATCCAAGTCATCGGACCATGCTTCACTATCCATCATTTTAGCCACAAATCTCACTTGATTATCTCTTTGTTCACCTAAAGGTCTCCTCTTCCCTCAAAATCGAGCACCACAAGTTTATGTTAGTGGCATAACTCTTGCCCGATATTACCTTGCAATCCGTGTAGCTCTTTCTCCACGAATTTTTGACTAAAAAGTAGTCTATCCGACCGACTAAAAATCTCATTTGTTTAGTCTAATATACCACTTCCCGCTTCATTCTTATCCCCTAGACCAAAACCCCCAAAACCAACTCTTAGGGTGTTTTGATAGTAAAAGTGGAGGGAAAGGGAGGGGAGGGAAGGGGAGGGGGAATGGAGAGGTGGAGTTTTCCCTCCAAATCTTTCCTGTGGTGGAAGGATTTTCATTAGGCTTGGAGGAGGGAACATGGATCCCTCCAAATCCCTCCTACCTTATTTGTTAACCAAACGAGTGATTTTATATCACTTCCTTCCCCTCCCCTCCCTTTCCCTCCATCCAAACACATCCTTAGAGCCTACATGCCCATTAAGGTCGCCGCCACCTATTACTAATTTATCATAAGTAGGAACACCTGGAACTACCTCCACTTGCACCTCCACCTCCACCTCCACTTGTGGTGCGTAAACACTAATTATCGTCACTACCTCACCCGTTATCACAAGTTTTATACTCATAACCTTGTCACGCTTCCTAGACACATCAACTACATCATCAATAAACTCCTTATCGACAACTATCCCTACACCATCTCTTCCTCTATCCTTTCCGAATACCATAGTTTGTAACCCTAAGGAGGTAATTCGGCTAATTCTCTCGCCTTCTCTCCAATCAATTCCATTTAGTCTCTAATTCCATTTTCTGGTAAACACATTACATGAGTCCCTCTCCTTTTCATAACCTCCATAATTTCAATTAATCTCAGAGTCAAAGAATCAATGTTCCAAGTTCCAAATCGCATTCTGTTACTCTTAGCGCCATTATGAGCTGACCTCTTAGCCAGCACACGACCTGAATGTGGTTGCAAATTTGACTCCACAGCTCCACTGTTGTTTGTCGGGATGGCGCGTCGCTTCCGACAACCTGCCAAACTCATATTTTCCACTACACATGGGCTTAAGAAGTGTAGCGCGCCTAACCATTTGACACCACCCCCGGGCGAATTAAACACTACACCCGGGCCTAGGTAGTGTAACGGAGCTACAACGCTTCTTAGGAAACGCCCCAACGAAATTCGAATTATGATTCATGACCATAAAGTGCGACGGGAATTTTTACGCTGACTACAACAAGCCTACCAGAACCTTCCCTCTTCATCTGGGCTTGGGACCGGCACAGGATTGACTATTACAGGCAGAGTTAAAATAGTCCAAACATAATCAATAATTTTTTTTCTTAATAAAAGAGTTGTGATTTTAAATGGAAACATGCAGTCCTAGTTGAAGAGTGTCTGAATCGTTGTTGCCTCTATGATATAGTCTACATGTGAAACGCTGGAATGCCATTGAACTTCAGCTTGTTGTTTCAATTAAGTTGAACTGAAAAATATGGGTGTTTTGTTGGAGAGAAATTCTGCTGAAAAGTCTTTGATTTTGGGTACGAGGAAATTTGTTGCATTGCAGGAGCCTAAATTTATAGTGGAGATGACTTTATTTAAGAAGTAGTTCACAAAGGGAGTGAAATCGGTGCATTTTGAACACTTTCTGTTTAAGGTTAATGAATGAACCGGTGAAGTGATTTAGTTGCAGAGGCGTAGCCACATAGTGGCTAGTGGAGCCTTGAGACCCCACAGTTTTTCGAACAACTGATGTTTTTTATTGTTAAACTGATATAATTTCAAAATTTATGTATTTAAGACCCCATAATAAGAAAATGAATGTAATAAATACATTGAAATAGACCCTACTCTAACATTTTTTGCTACGCCACTCTTGGTTGATGCAAAAGATTATAGTAGGCCTTTGGTACATTGCACACTGTTGAATCCTTTCCTTATTTTGTACACTGCACAATTACTCCCTTCATAATTCCAAAAAGTCCCATTTTCCTTTTGTGCCGTTATTTTTGTTTATCCCCATTTCCAATTATTGCAAATTTTTGTTCACAATATGACCGTTGTATCCTCTCTCATCCCTTCCATGTGCAATTAAATGAACTATCCTCTCTTACGCCACAAATATCTACTTTTTCCCTTTCTTAGAAAGTTGTGCCAAACCTGAACCAGGCTTGATAGGAAAAATGGAGGGAGTAGTTGATATCATCTACTAAAGGAATCTCATATCTAGGAACTTTCATATGAGGGATTGAACTGTTGCTCTAAAGTGGTTCACGAAGAACTTGGGTCAAGAAATATTTACCGGGGCCTTGTTACACAGATATCTTTACATGGGTCAAAAACATTCTAGTATGAAAAGGTGTTGTAGCCTGTGATGCTTGGACCTTGGATACGGTTCCGGATACGGATCCGAGTGTCGAATCCCTGAAATCTCAAAATCAAGGAATCGGATACGAGGATCCGTGGAGTTAATGTCGGACTCGGCAATTTAAAAAAAAAAAACTATTTATGTATATATTAACTGAAGTTTTGTAGGTTACTTGAATCCTGTTTTTCACCTAGGAAATTTTGATTTTTATCTTATTTTGTGAGAAAGTGAGTGAATCTGTGTTACAGTTGGTGTTAGTGCAGACTTCTACGCTTTGCTCGATATTTTCAACATTGTAGTTTTTTGAGGAATGTACTTTTTATTGTACTTTTTATTGGTATGTCATTTCGAAGCATAATGGCACATTCTTGATTTAGCTTTCCTATGAGCTATCTTCGAACTGAAAGTTTGTCTTCTTTTGATGCTGTATCCACTTTGTTGCTTAGCATGTACTCTGTAATATTTTACAATTGTTGGACTAAACAGTTGATATTAATGTATTAACAGGATTACTTGGCAGCCCCTTCAACAACTGACCTTGCATATTGTGTAATTTTAGAACATACTCTTGCTGAGAGGGACCGTAGGTACACTTTTTTCTTCCCCACAAAATCTCTTATCAATGTTGATGTTCATTATTGTTGGCGTAGTGAACTTGTTGCATCTCACATGTGTAAATTCAATCAATTTATCATTGGCTGTGATGTTTAGCGGTTCATACTCTGTATCTTCTTGATTGATTATGTGTTCATGATTGTTGCTAAGTAGTTAACAGTGGATGTGACTAGTCTATATAGCTCTGCACACACAGAAGTAAGTTGCAATGTGTAGCTATCTCCAAACACTCATGAAGCAGTTTTCAAATGGGTTTGAATATTAAGGTTGAATTATAAATTTCAAGTTTGTCGATATTTCTCTTGGTCAGCGTTTGTAGATTAAGCTGCCTTCAAGTATTTGCTCCCTCATGAATTTTTCAGTCCTCCATATGGGTGGTATCTTAGCTCTTCTGTAAATTTAAAAGTGGGCAAGGCTCACTAATGCACCAAGCAAAATGCTTAGTGTCCCTTATTAATGGTTACTGTCTGGGAGTTTAGATGTATGCTATACTTCCCTCGTTTCCCTCTCTTGCAAGTTTTGAATTGTCAAGGTTTTCTTCTACAGCTGTACACTTGTACAAGCAATTTCTATCAGACATTGATGTGGCCCAATTTATTATTCCCCTTGGGCACATTATTTTAAAGAGGGAGTATTATACTTCTAAAATGTGCAAGTCGTTAGATAATTAGAACTAAATTTAATACCACTAAAATTGTAATCCAAACAGCTACCCCACCCTCGCACTAACAGCTCCGCCGAATCAACCGCCCTAAGACCTTTCCTTCACCCTAGGCCTACAGCCCACCACTCAAAACACTATCCAACGCTCATCACTCAGACTTAGGGGCAGAGGTTGTTGAAGCTTTGGACGTTGTCGAGTCTTTGGAGACCATCGATGGGGGCGAGAGGTCGTCGACTCGTCGTACAATATCAGACAGGGATATCAGAGCTTGTGGCAGGTATTTTAGGGGGAGATTGTTGTTGTGAGAGTGATAAGGCTAAAGTCGTATCACCTTAATYAAAGTAAACCTAAATTATACTAACACAATAGCCAGTGATAAGTCAGGGTCGAATCCACARGGAGGCGGTGTAATCTACTTGTTATCGTCTAAGTTCGTCTTAAGGTAACAGTTTAATGGGGGTTGATTGTTTGATTTCTATAAACTAATTGCAATAAAGTAAATAAGACAAATTCAATAATATAAAAGGAGTCTAGGGATYTGGTTCACTAGGTAGTCATTCAGGGGTAAGGTTTAATTCATTGACAGAGCAAACTATGTTGTTTAAGGTCATATGATCAATCGACTCAACTATTTCTTTTAGATCTAAACTTAACATGCAGTTGCTATTATTAAGTCAGTCTATTCAATTGTCGCAGCCTATACTGGTCTTAACCCGGTTGGTGAAAATCCTAGTTTATGCAACACTAATTAATCAATTCTGATCAGTAATTAACTAATTAGATTCAGTACAATCAATTGAACAACAACAAGAAGCAATTTAACTATCAATTTCATTAATTAAACCCCTTGTAACAACCTAGATTCCCATTCACCCTAGATTAACAATTTAGCTACTCATACTAATAATGATAACAACAATAATGAAGAAAGGCGTAATTAAAGGCATAACTAAACAACAAGGATTAAAAGAGTAAAGAAAGATTAAATAAAATACCGTACGAAATTAATGATGAACAAGGTCTAGATCCGAATGCAATATGTAAAATAAACTAATCTTGGTATTAGAGAGAATTATTCTAAAAGTACTGAAAACTAAGGTAATTAAGATGTTTTAAACACATATGTCGAGCTTGGTATATATAGCATAAAATAAATCTAATAAGGAAAGTCTCGATGAAGTCGGACTCTCGGATAGATACTCGATCGAGTCTGTGCGKGCTCGATCGAGTCTGGGGTTCCTCGCTCGAGTATGTGCAGGTCGAGTACACTCTTCTCGCGTCTTTCTGCAATGCGCACTGAACTTCAAACGGTCGCCATTTCTTCGTTACTTGGTCAAATCAAGCGTTCTTGGTGGCGTTGGAAAGCTAAGAGGATACGCTTTCACCTCCAACTTGAATCACTTGATTATCATTTGTAGAACTCAAGTTATGGCTCCTCAAAGTAGGCATTAGTAATCTGAAGTTCTCTTTTTGTCACTTCTTCGTCTTATCTTCTCTTCTCTTCTCTTTTCTTCCTCTAGATATCCGTGCCATGCTTCGTGTATTCCTCTATGCCATTCCGCGGTGCTTCATTTCATTCTTTTGCTCCTCAAATGCATCAATTCTGCATTAAACACCAAATAGCGGCAGTAACAACATTCTAACACAAATGACATATAAAAGACATATTCTAGCACAAAATCCATACAAAAGGCAGTTAAAGGGAGACATAAATGTATATATAAATATGACTCATCAGAGAGGTAGGGGAGGAGAGATTGGGATGTACTGTGGAAGTGGACATCGGAGAAGAGTGGTGATTGGCGAAAGCTGAATGGGCATCGACGATGGAGGAGAGTGTTGGGAGCTAAGGGTGTGGTTGGTATTGGGAGCCGAATGGGTGACTAGCTATGGTTGGTGGTTATGGAGAGAGAGTGAGGTTGGTGGTTATGGAGATAGAGTGAAAAGATTAATTTGGTTTAACAAAAAACTTCATTATGTTTATTAGTTAATAAACTATATTAAGAGATTTTAAGTTAAGTTTAGTAATGGAAATCTTCTAAATTCCTTAATTGTTATAAGTATAATTTGGTAAAATTACTTTCCAAGAATCGAAAGAAAACAAATGGGAAGAACAAAGCATAACATGCATTTTGGGAAAGTGGGAAGAAGAAAATATTACAGAAGGGTTACATATGCGTGGCTTCTAAACATAGTTGCTTCAGTCCCCATTAAAGTTGTGAACATTGTTGAAAATGTGATATTTTTGGCATTTACGCTATGGAGTATTCATCTTCTCTTAAAATTTGTTGCAAGGGCACGGGTATTAGGCCAGGTTTTTTTTACAAAAATCTTACTGACACTGGCATGTTTGAGTTGATGAGTTTCTGGCATTGCTCTTACTATATTTTTACCTTGTGCAGTCCCGCAGTTGTTGAAAGGTGTATAGCACTCCTAAAACGATATTTGTTAAGGTATGTTTGCCTTTTTGTTCTTTTTTTGTTTTTTTTGTTGTGGTATTATTTCAATGTGGTAAGGAGTCAAGAGTCAGGATTATGCTGCATACGTTGAATGGTAGAAATTACAGACTTTTGTCTAGTCTTTATAACTGTGAAAGCTTGTTCTTGTGCTTGTGGGTGATGGGACTTCTGTTTCAGTCTCTCTCTTAATGTTTCTCGTCTTAAGATTATCGTGGAATTCAGGCTTTTGATGTCCCTTTATACGTAGTCTTCCCCTTCCTGTAATTGCCAGTTTGCTCCGCTAAAGGGAATATGATTTTTGATAAAATAATCCTTGAGGCATTCCTGTATACATTTCTTTAGCATTGTTTCAATGCCTCCGCAGTAGTGGTTATACGCTGCCATATAAACTCTACTGCGAGCAAAGCTTATTGTGCTTCCAGAGGTAGGCATTGCTTTCTATCGCTACAATAATTATGAACGTAAAATTTATCGAACTCATCTTGGGTGTGCTTCGTACTTGGTTATTTGTACCTTTCCATGCCTATTTCTCGTTCTGTATTTTTAGACAGTTTATTTATGATTATCAATTGCAACTATTTGATATCCTTTCTAAGTCGACGTGCCTGTTTATTGTGGGCGCAGATATAAGCCTAGCGAAGAAATATTGTTGCAGATTGATAAGTTCTGCGTGCATATTATTACGGAATGCGATATTGGTCTAAGCCGTAAGTTATTGCCTTGGTCACACTCCTTGAACCAACAATCTGGTACTACAACAACATTGTCAAATAGCGTTACTCCTGTACCTGTTTCTAGCTTTGCTTCTCCTACACTCATCAAATCACTGAAATATGTCCGTTCCCTGGTCGCACAACATATTCCAAGGCGGTCATTTCAGCCCGCTGCTTTTGCTGGAGCTCCTACCGCATCAAAGCAGTTCCTTCCTTCTTTGTCTTCTTTATTAAGTAGATCTTTTAATTCTCAGTTAAGTCCTGCTAAGAGTTTGGAGCCACCGGGAAGGATGGATACCACTCTGTCTGTGCCAAGCCAAAGAAAGATTGAAAGTTGTGAGGGAATAGATGATACAGAATACATCACCTCTGATGTTCTGAAATGGCGTTGGGCTGGGGATCAACATTCTTCTGCTGCTTTAGCAGATGGGTAATATCTCTGACTTTGCTTTGTTGTATGTCTCAATTTCTTTCCAGGAATTGCTTCAATTTGACACTGTTTGTAGTTGATTTGGTGTTTCTGCTCTTTACTTGACTGAAGACTTAATCTAAATTGTTTCATGCTGCAGTGGCCACAATTTGAATGCTCAAGATTTGATGAGATCTAATTTGCTTGAAGTGGGTGCAGCTGCCTTACTTGTTGCTGACATAGATGTTAAAAAAGGCCAGCCATGGAAACACTTTGGTACTGCTGATATGCCTTATCTTGATCAATTGTTGCAGCCATCAATGTCACCGGGGAACAATAATTCCTCAGCGCGTCACCACTTGAGAATTATTACTGCATCTAAACGTACTAAATCTGGATCTCAACAGATATGGTAAGTCTATGAATGTGCTTGGTTTTTCAACATCTCTGTATTTTTGTCCACTCAGGTAAAAGGATCTCAGTTAGGCATTACTCAGTGTGCTGAATTTTGACATTTCCTGCCTTAAACACCATTAGGTTTAATTTAGGTCCACATTCCTAATATCAAGTTCTATCTCCGATTTATTTTTCTGGTGTGAAGGACTGGATTCTCTTTACATCTACTTGGCTGCTAGATGGACTAAGTAAAATATGTAGGGGGCTTTTAGGTTCAATTTAGGTTCTGAAATTGAGTTGCTGTTCTTCATAATTCTTGTGAACTCCTTTCTAATATTTAGCTAGTTGCTGTCGCTAAATGATCAGGTAAACTGGTTGCATATTTACTCGTTCTATATTATTTTTACTTTCTATATAAAGTTCGTTAGGATACTGGTGTTTGACCACTGCTTGTGCCATTCTTTTTAATCAGGGAGGACTGCTCAGTTAGCACATTTCGACCACGAGCTCGACCGTTGTTTCAATACCGTCACTATAGGTTGGACATATCTAATACATTATTGTTTGTAAAATAATTACTTAATGCTTGGTTATTATCCTAATTGTTTGATCCATCTCTATGTGCAACCAGGGTTACCAGATTCGTAATACGCTCGATACGAATTCGTAATACGAATTCGCGATTCGCTCTATTTAGCGTATCCGATACGTTGAGCGTATTAATAACGTAATACGCTAATACTTATCGATTTGCTTAATGTACTAAACAAATAAAATAAAATAAAAAAATTTAACTAATAATAAAAATACTCAAGAACCATATTGGTTACCTAGAAAAAGGATAAATCACAATATTGGAAAATGGTTTCTTTTAAGAAAGTTATGGACTTCTACTACTCTACTTTACTACTTCTCTATAGCCCACATTAATTATCTCTAGAGCCCACATTAATTTGCCTTTACAGATCTATAGATCTAATCTACTAACTGTTCATATCATATAATCAAACCCAAGAAATTCATCTCTTCTTCAAAAAGGATAAGTTTAAAACAGTAAAAAAAATTCATCTCTTCTTCAACTTAGCATTGACAATCACAAGTCTTCTTCTTTGATCCTCCATCCTTGCCCTTCATCTCAAGTTTCCTTTGAATCATTTCCACCATTAAAATCTCAAAAATCCCATACTTTAAGTCAGAAATTAAGATGAAATTAAAGCTAAATGTACTAACTTCATATCAAAATGGGTATTTAATTGTAAGTATCTTTCATATACTTTACTTTTTTCTTCAATTTTCCTTGTTTTAGCAATGTAATTCAGTTCGCTCTTTCTGTGCTCATTCATAACGAATTGGACCGTACTGATTTGCTAACGAATCATAAATTGATACGATCGTATCGATTCGCGATTCGCGATTCGCTAGGGGGTGGGGCGAATTGGGCAACCCTGTGCGCGCAACCAATGCCATAGGTACTTGAACGAAGTGGTTTCTGTGTATTCCAACAACATTTATTCAACAAGATTGAACTTATGTGCAATTGTTTACTAGTTGGAATCCTGCATCTTCATTGCTTTTGTAATACTACCTATATCCCCTTTGTATTGTGCCCTTTTGACCTTGATGCTGGACTTTCACCAAATGTTTGTAAAGGTACAATGTCAAATTTGTCACATTTGATTTATCGAAACAGCTATTTTCATATTCTCTTTGTAACAAAGTTATAACTATTTGTATACCGTGAGACTAAAGTGGTCAAAGTTCACAGCCAAAGTGTGACATTATATATGTGATGGAGGGAATATTTATTACACCATATTTTGTTACCAAAAGGTTTTTAAACATTGAGACTGTAATCCCATGTGAAGTAAATGTTAGCCAAGACAAATTTAACTTGGTAAGAAATTAATGAAAGTTAGTATTTACGATAAGTATCTAATAGCATCCTCCTGTGGTATTTAATTTAGGCTTTGAATTTTGATAGTGTATTGCAACTGTGTTAGAAAGGTTTTGAAGGTAGCCGCTTATATAGATGATCTTGTCTTTGTGGCGTAACAACCAAGATCAAGGGACAATGACTGATTCTAAGTTCAAATCCACATACAAGATTGTATTTGATTGCCCCCCTCCAACAACAACTACCACTTTTACTACATTACTTTAATTTCTTAAGGTCTCCGCAAACAGAGGGGCGTGGGAGGTTGGATACACACACAACAAAGAGGGGCGATTTCCAAATGAACCAAGATGAAAATTGCGTCGATAATTGCATTTGATGACTGCTACTTCTTTAGTGAGACATTTTGCTATATTTCATCATTATCCAAACTAAAGACTACCGAATCTTGGCAACATAGAAAATGAAAACACCATGGCCCTCTCGTATGAAAATCCTGCAAAGGGTTTGGATGTTAAAATAATCTTCATGCTGCTTGCTCTTCGTGTGACTCCTGTCCTGTTCTGACACATTCTTGTTTGAATGATCCAGTGAACAACAGCCTCTGAAATTAAATCCTACGGAGGTGGGCGAGGTGATTGCAGCTGTGTGCTCAGAGACATTAACTCCAAATTTGAATCTTATGACCATTTCAACTGGGTTAAGCAGTCATCGTTCGAAGCCATCAATTGATGTGGCTGTTAGTGTTCTTATCAAACTTGTGATTGACATGTAAGTTCCGTGATTTCATCTGGAATGTTAGTGACTCCTATCTTGTGAAGTCTATCTTAATGTGTTAATTGATAAACCTAACTTTTGCATACATGAAAGCTAAACTCACCTTAATCAAATGGCCTTCCTTTTGAAATATTGTCAATGATTATTTTTATCAGTTTATTTTCTTGTTTCAAATTCTATAACTATGGTGACCTCTCGAAAATGATTGTAACTAAATTGCGTTTTTCTTTTGGTATGATACATGATATGGTTTTAACATAATGGGCGTCTCTCATTGCTAAATATTCCTCATCTCTATATCTAGGTACGTTTTGGATTCTGAATCTGCTGCTCCTCTCACTCTCTCTATGCTGGAGGTGCTATTTTGAATCCGTACTCTCCTCTTATAATGTTAGAAATTTGACATAGCATCTTAGTGACAAGGGTCTATTTTACAGGATATGGTTTGTTCTCCCAGATTATCTTCTAGAACTCGTGCCTTTGACTTGATTCTGAATCTGGCTGTTCATGCTCATCTATTGGAGCCGGTTGTGCGTGATGACGTTTCAACCATAGAAGAAGATTATTCACAAGAATTAACCTTTGACAATGAGACCCATGATGAAACACAAAAGAACATATCAGATTCATGTAATAAGGCAGGGCTCTCTTCGGCTATTGACAAGTTTGAGTCCTGGATTCTAAACATTCTGTATGAGATTCTTATGCTTCTTGTCCAGGTAAATGAATCATCGACTTTTAACATCTTTGCCTTAGCAATTTGACAATGTTTTTATCATGCTCCTCTGGATAATAGACTAATGAAGTACAATAGTTCTAGTCAAGGTAACAGATAATGCAGGCTCTTTCTAGTTTCTAGTGAAGTCACCTGAAGTATATCCTTATAGATGACAATATGGCCATATGGCCAATATCTTCGAACTTACACAAGTTAGCTTATGCTCACATGTTAATTTTATCGATTCGTTTGTCAATATGTGATTATTCGCTCCTCTGAAATAATTACACAATGAATCGATATTGACAAACGAATCGATAAAATTAATATCACAAGATTTATGGAGTGGAATGGTTCGTTATCCCTTTCGCAATGTTTTTTTTTTTTTTTGGTCTCTTATTCTTTCCTGGATGCATACCTGTGTTCAGGGATCTTTCTTTTCTTACACTAAAGAATATATAATATGTGCATTTTTTTGGTGATTTAAGTAGCTTTTGTAGCGTGAATTCCTAAGTTCAGATATTTCTCGCTTATATTGATAGCTCCAATCCTCCGTGCTTTAAGTCCCCCCATCCCACACACAAAAAAATAAAATTGAAAGACCAGATAAGAAAGGAAGAACATTTTCTCTTGAGTAGGTAACAACTGCAGACTGTTTATATTCATTTAACTTCTCATCTACAACCAATCTAATCTTTTGTGGTGCATAAATCACAGATAGAAGAGGAAGAAGAATCTGTTTGGGCATCTGCTTTGAGTTGTTTGCTTTACTTTGTCTGCGACCGAGGCAAAATACGAAGGAGCCGATTAAAAGGTCTTGACATTCGGGTGGGTACTTTCCTTCCGTTTTTTATTTGTATGCATAGCATACTTTGACAATGCACTGTGACTGTTGGACTAATAGCCGATTAAAAGGAATTGCCTGTCTGTTATCTGGTAGTGCTGCCTTTTTTTCTTTTCTTTTTTTTTTTTTGGGTGTGTGTGTGTGTCATGTGATTTCTGCTAGGGTGTAAGAATTTTAAGATTTTACTCGTAATATCTTGACAGTATATTTTTCGAAAAGGAAGAATTCATTAATAGAATGCCAACCTGCACTTGTGAGAACCGAAGAATGTTTTACCTTTTTTATTTTGCGTATATGTTACTTTTACTCTCTAACCTGCTGTGTGGACTATTGATTATGTTTTTTATTTTTAAAAATTTATTTTATTGGGATTTTATTTCTGGACTTAATTGAATAAATTGACTTGTCTAATTGGAAGTCTTAAAGTTTTAGTTCTCTTCAGCATTATATCTTCACTTGCTGTAAAATATTCAAGCAGCCCATGGCCAGCATCAACCTTGTCATACTCCCTAGTGCCTATTGATCTGAACTTTTTGTTATCTTATAATTCTTAATTCAGGTGGTTAAGGCATTGATAGAAATCAGTCGGAGTAGTTCATGGGCTGAGATTGTTCACTCCAAGCTTGTTTTAATATTAGCGAGAATGTTCTATGATTTTTCTGATGAAGATAGCTCAACCTCTCCTGCTACCCTTAAATTTCTTGCTGATCAAGTTGATATGATTGGAGGAATTGATTTCATCTTCTTGGAGGTAAGATTACTATATGGCTTATAGAGGATTTACTTTGCCTCTTTTTTTGTTTATGGTGAAGTGGGGCCAGTGGGTAAATACCTATAGGGAATTGTGATTATTTATTTCCTCTTTTTTCTTCAGTCTCTAAGTCCAGCATTTTTTTATTAGTACTTTTTCATGTATAGCTTCCTTTTCTGTAGAATTTCAACTGGTAATAACATTATTATTTGGGGGGAAAAAAATTAGCGGAGTCCGACATCAAATTTTGGATCCCTCTAAAACAAGTTCCCGTGTCCTTGAGATTTCAAAGATCCGACACTCCGGATCTATAAATGCGTCGGATCCTCGTGCATGAGTCCGAGCATCGTAGAGGTAAAGTGGAAGAAATGAAAGGAAAGGTATTTGCTACTCAACTAAGAAAGTGAGCCTGGCAACAAATCTAGCATAAATGTCGATGTAGTATGCTCTTTTTTTTTTTTTATTTTTGTCATTACTATGTAATGTAGTATTCACTGGCAAGAACAACTGACGAAAGGAGAAATCTGTACTCATTGCTCTTTGACCATGTTCTGCATCAACTAAATGTAGCAAATATTGCTTCTGGAGTTCCCGAGCATGGCATTGGGGAAATTCAACCTCTTGCAACATTGCTTTATCTTGCAAATGCTCCCGAAGCCTTTCATATTTCTGTTAAGCTAGGGGTGCAAGGTATCGGCGAACTTCTTAGAAGATCAGTCTCTGCCACATTATCCAGATATTCAGATAGTGAACGATTGAACAATGTGAGTCTCTTGTTTTTTCTCCCTTTCCTCTCTTCGTTGGGTGCATTTGTGAAACTGGTTGCCATTAGATAACAACATTACCCTAGTGCCTGAAATGCTCCATATGTAAATATAAATAGACCGTATTGTAATGATCCATAATTGAAATTGTCTTGAGGGCTTGACTGACTATTATTCAGAGAAAAAAGAATGCTTTCCTGAGCCATTTTACAATGTCTCATCTTATGTCAAAAGAATAACTCTGCCTCTATGAAAGGCTATCACACACTCCTTAAAAATACCCTACGGTCTCTAACTAATGCTGTCAGGGGATCGAATCCAGAGGGAGACTATTCGTATTCTAAATGCTATTAAACAAGTTTGTCAAGTCACAATTTCGGTGTGATTTTGATAGCTAAACTAAAACAATAAGTAAATGAGAAGAATGTAAATGATGATAAAACTATGTAGAGAAAGAGGTAGGGTCGTCGGTTCATTATGGATGCCATAGGGCAAGACATGGGTCATAAATCAATCTAGTAAATCTGTTTGAAGGGTAATGACAAGGTCCTCTCGGATCGCTAATCGCCCTAGAATGCACCTAACGGGACCTCGTTACGTATTAAGTTACCCTATCGATTGCAACAAGTCTATTCCGTGTCTATTTCGTTCGAGGCTCTCGAACGGGAATTACCAATTCAAATAATCAATTAAGGTCTTTAACTAATTACTTGCAATTATAGATTACAATTAATGATTTAATGTTCTAGACTGATAAAGACGATTGTTTTGATAACGTTATGCAAATACCCAATTAATCCATAAATCCCCTAAACCCTAGTGAACTAATTAGCTACTCATGATTTGATTAATAACAAATGCAATAGTGATAAGAGCAATAACGAATGAATTGATATCTAAAGAACAATTTGAATAATTAAGCATAAAACAAAGGACTAAGGAAGAGGGAATATATGAAACCAACAAAGAGGAACAAAGAACAAGGAGTAGTTAAATTACTGAATGAAAGGAACTAGTAGCAATAACAAGAGAGAATAATCCGATCTAAGGAAACAAGATGCAAAGTACTAAGAGGAAACTATTTAGGGTTCTAAACTGTGCAGTCTAACAAGCCATGTAGATCGACCAAGCAAAGTAGGCAAGTCGATCGACCTATACTCTAGGTCCGTCGACCGATCGGTCGCGCATTTCCTCGACGCATTTCCTGCAACGCGCTAAATTTCAAAAGACGGCCATTTCTTTGTTACTTGGCCAAATCGAGTGTTTTCGGTGGCGTTGGAAAGCTAGCAGGATAAGTTTTCATCTCCAATTTGAATTACTTGATAATCAGTTGTAGAACTCGAGTTATGGCTCGACGAAGTTGGCATACGTTATGTGAAGCTCTTTCTTTACTCGACAAACCATCTTCTAAGGGCAATGGTCAACATTTCTAGTCCGTTAATCAATTGAACATCTTAGTTAAGCTTCCTTACTTTGCTACGGACTCCAAAGGAAGGACTTCCTACCTCCATTTGTATCGAGAGTAGGGACGGAAGCTTATTTCACCCTTATTGAAGGGACTTGGCTTGCATTCACATACTTGGGCAAATAACCTGCAAAAGTCATAACAAGTACCCAAAGTAGCAAACACGGGGAAGATAGTAGTGAAATAGCATCTAAAATGCATAGAAATGCGTGCCAAAATAGATGAATAATCGCATATAAAGGCACACATCACTCTATATGATATGGGAAGTAGACAAAATTTAAGTTTCTTCTAGACATTCATGAGCCTTATTCAGGATTTGTCAGGTTGTTTTTAGCAAGTAGATTTGGGCAAATATCCAAGTTTTTAAATAGTTTTGAATAGAAAAAAGGGAGTTAATATTCAACGCATTTACTACCTTTGTCACCAAACCCTTTCTGAGCCAATAACAAGGAATCAGGGTTATCTAATTTGATATGAATATGTAACATATTCTAAGCAATGCCATGATATGAATATGTATGGATTAGATTGTAATCCTCCGGCGTCAGCGATTTTGGTAATCGATAATGGACCACTTGATCCCAATAGGCAGAGCTTGTTACTGAAATTGTTGAAATATCGTACGAATTTATTAGAAGACACTCCGCTCTGCCAGCAATGTGAATCATATCATATCTTGGAAGTACAGATATTATAGGTGGTCTACTTTTAAGAAGGATATAGACTTGTAGCAAAATGATTCCGAAAGTAGCCAATTACGTTTTACTGATGTCATTGGCACTCTTTTTAACGGACACGAGCTTAGCTCGTAAATATGTCACACAACATACTTGTCGGCGCATATAACCATGTAATTCTATTGTAACTTTGAATTTAGGATTGTCACCAAGTAGCGTGTATTCTAGTGATGACGATGATTCATTTATGGGATTAATTTAATGCTTTTTGTACTTGCCCTCCTCCATTCGAAACTTGTTTATCCTCCGTTTGTGTGCCTGGAGTGCCCTCATCCATCCATTGTTGCTTTCCGAGCCACTTCTAGTTACCTACTCATGGACAATTTGTTATGACTTTCTCATGCTTATGTTTGTGTGTGGTGTGTTTTCTTGTCCAGATCCTTGAGAAGATCACGACCAAATTTGATTCTATAATAAGCTCATTTACTCATCTTCAAAAAGAGTTCTCTGATTCAAGACAGCTCACGAAAACATGCAGACTTTTGAAAAGTATTGATGATGGAGATTTAGGGAGGAGTATTGCTAAGAAAGCTAAGTTGTCATGGGCAACTCTGCATTCTCTTCTTCATTCTGATCGAATTCCTTGTCGCCAGAATGGGTATATATGGTTGGGTGATCTGCTCGTTTTGGAAGTAAGCAAGGAGGGTGGTGACAAGTTATTATCAAATATATGTAGCTTGCAGCAGCAGATCAACTTAGTTGACCTGAAAGATCCTTCTGCTCTCCCTGAGATTCCTCTGTCTGTCTGGCTAATGTGTGGCTTGTTGAAGTCGAAGAAAAACACCATTAGAGCAGGCTTTCTATTTGTTCTGGAAGTTCTTCTCATGCGATGTAAATTTTTGTTGGATGAGAATGAGCTGGACCATTCAGTCAATAGAGATGAGGATCGTCAGGGGGATAATTGTCTTGAAAAAGCAAACTCAGTGATAGACATCATGAGCTGTTGCTTGTCACTGGTAACTCAACTAAATGAGACAGATCACTTCAATATTTTGAAGGTATTTGGGTGTAGAACTTGTTGGTGGTTACACAACAAAATTAAATTAGGTCTAAAAGTTACTTGAATTTTTTTGCAGATGTGTGACATTTTATTCTCCCAGTTGTGTCTTAAAGTTCCTCCTGCATCCACAGATGCAAGCCAGCTTAAAAGAGGTTCAACTGGCTCAGATGTAAATAACAATGAGCTAGGTGACTGTGTCCCCCTGCAAGAGAACATTCAGCGTAGAGGACCAGAGGATGCTGATAACTTTTATACGACATTGGTTTGTGAGACATCATCAATGGCTGCCTTGCTTCTTCAAGGAAGAGTAATTGTTCCCTTACAGTTGGTTTCACGAGTTCCCGCTGTTTTGTTTTATTGGCCTTTGATTCAACTTGCTGGCGCTGCAACTGATAACATTGCTTTGGGAGTCTCTGTTGGCAGTAAGGGTAGAGGAAACCTACCAGGTGCCACATCAGACATTCGTGCCGCTCTTCTTTTACTTCTAATTGCAAAATGCACGGCCGATCCTGCTGCTTTTGAAGAAGTCGATGGAGAAGATTTTTTTAGGTGCCCTTTCTCTCTCTCTCTCACTAACCTATCTTTCTCTCTTTCTGATTAGTTTTTCTCTCACTTTTGTTATGGTAAAGGTGTAAAATGGGTGCCTTTTATTTCTGTAGACAACTCCTGGATGATACAGACTCAAGGGTGGCTTATTACTCGTCGGCTTTCCTTTTGAAGGCATGTATTTTTATCATTTTTTGTGGATGTTAGCTTCATTTAGTGGTATGATTCACCCTCTAAATGGTATGATATATGCTGACAAAGAAATCTATTTATGTAAAACACAGAGAATGATGACGGCAGATTTTGATAATTACCAGCGCAGACTTCAAAAACTTGTTATTAGAGCGCAGCAGGTATCCTTTCATTGTAAAATGTTTTGGACTATGATTACCAGTAGATGTTGCTCTGGTGCCTGTTTTCATAATATTGTCCCCACTGCTTTAATGTATGGTTTAATCTCCCTCTAGTCCTTTGCCCGTGGGGCAATTGAACAATAAGTCCCCGCTTTCCATATGGAAGATACATAATATGAGCAAACATGCCTTTGTTTCTCAGCCCCTTCAGACATATGATCTATTTAAGCAAAATGGCTAAAATTGTTAGCACTTTTTCTATTGTGAAGTATTAGTTGCTTGATGTCAATCTCAGTTCATTTTTTTTGATATGGTTATGACTCTATGAGTCATTGTGACCAATCTCTATGTTAAACACTTAGGGGGCGTTTGGTTCAACTAAGGGAAAGGGAATGGAATCGGAAAAGGGAATGGAAAGGAAATGAAAGAGATTACCCCTATCCTATTCACATGTTTGGTTTGAAATTGGAAGAGAAAGGAAATCATGGACTTCAACCACCCTCAACCATTATCACCACCAACAGTCACCACCACTCTCACCTAGGGCTGTGCAGTGGGCTGGGCCGGGCTGGGGGGAGCAGCCCAGGCCCGGCACTAAATGTAGGGCGGGCTGGGCTGGGCCATTTTTTTGTAGCCCGGGCCCAGCACTATCCGGGCTATATTGTGCGGGCCGGGCCAGATTTTTTTTTTTTATTAACAAAAATAAAAATTAAGGAGAGAAAAAAGAAGAAAATAACGGGCTTGGAAGAAAATAACGGGCTGGGCTGGGCCGGGCTGGAATATGTGGGCCCGGGCCCGGCACTAATTAGTACCCGGGCTGGGCTGGAACCGGGTGGGCTGCGATTTTTTGGCCCACGAGACCGGGCCGGGCCAAGCTGGCCCGCACTGTTTAACAACCCTACTCTCACCTGAGACAACCTCGCACCACCACTACCAACTCCGACCTAATGCTCGACACCGACAACATCATTCACGTCACCGGAGATCTCCCTCACAACCCGTCGAAATACTCTACCCACAAACCCTAACAACCACTTCCACCTAATAAGATCCCTCCCCCACCCCCGGAACCTCATTCCCCACCATCCAAAACACCAGGTTTGGTGTTTGGAGGGTGGAAAAGGAGGTTTCGTGGGTAGGGCAGCGATTTTATTAAGTGTAAGTGGTGGTTTTGGCAGGTTGGAAATGGCGTTCAAAGGAGGTCGTGATGGAGAAGGATAATTGCGCCGACGACGGCGATGGAGGGAGGGAACGCCGGCGACACTTTCGGCGGTGGTACTGACGTGATGGGTTGTAGTGGGTGTCGACGGTACTGGTTGGTTGGTGGAATAGGTGGTGAAGTGGTTGTGTATGGAGAGAGAAGGGAAAGGGTATTGGAAACCCTTGGGGGGTAGGGGTATCAAACCAGAGGGGCTTGGGGTGAACCCATTGTGGAAATGGAGGATAGGGAAACCAAAAAAGTGTCAAACAAACGCCAACAAAGGGAATGTAGCATTTTCATTCCCTTACCCTTTCCTTATTACCCCTTACCAAACGCCCCCTTGGGGTTTATGGGAGCCTTTCAGGCACCAAGGTAATGTTGTAGTATGTGACTGTACGTTTAAGAATTCATGGCTACAGCAATAAATAGTTAACTCTTCCTCAAACTCTACAATGCAGAGCAATAATGAAAAACTATTGGAGAATCCATATCTCCAAATGCGTGGAATACTTCAGTTATTAAATGATCTTGGAAGTGGTCTATAATCTCAGAACTGTTATCTAGAGATTTTAATACCTTCCGTATCCCTGGTCTTTTTCCTTGTTACCTGGGTGAAGCTGAAAGTTATAAAGGATACACAAATCAATATTGGTTATAAAACTGCAATAAGGTCATGATAGATGAGTGCTTGATCCAGTTATTTCATCTGCATTCAGCAAAGTGCATTCCTGACTGATATTTGTGGAACTTGTGGCTGATCTCCTTGTGAATCTCTGAATATATTTTTGGGAAGCCTTAAATTTTTGAGATGCTTTGGCTTTTGCATCTCGAGTGACACTTATTGAAAGGTTATTATTGTGAGGCTGATATGCACACTTTAGCCTGAAGCTCTTCTTTAGGTCGACATTTAAGATGTGGACCCAGATTTAGCTTGAAAAGATGCCTAAGTTTGCATTTTGGTCGCATAAGCCGTGTTCTCAAATCTGCGATGGGTTTCTTACTCAAAGGAGACCATCTGCTCAGGTATGCACTATTTATGCATTTAGTTGTGCTAGTTGCATATTGCTTGCTTCTTTGTCAGAGGTTAAGTTTATTCTCATTTGGTAAAATATAGTACTTTTTCTGAGTATACTTGGTCTTTCATCAAATAGACGTGGGATTGAAGTTTTTGGTTAAACTAACTAATTCGTGAGAGTCAAATGTTATACCACTTGGTAATGTGTTGAATAACAATTACAGTGTGCATGGTTTGTAGTATCGCATGTGGAACCTTTTCTAGTTACCTCTGCTCTTCCTGGTGTCCGTACTGAACGTGCTACGAGGATCAGTTGGATCGATCATCAATTCTGGCTTCATCCAGAAAATTTATACCGATGCCTGTTATAGTGCACACTGACATTATAGTATAGCCTTAAGTGTCATGCGGCTGCTGACTAAGAATTTTTTGGTTATTAGGAGACATAATCTCTCTCTTTTTAATCTTATTCTTTTTTCTTTTCCTTTTTTGTGTGGGCTATTTCTGCTGTTTGGCATCTCCAATCTTTGATCCAATGAATAAAAGTTACTAAAAGAACTTGAGTTTTTGTTTGAATCCTAAGAGGATGCATGATACCTAAACGTTTTTCAATCCCATCTCCAATCTTAAGGTTGAAGATGCTCAACGTCTCTTTTTTTCGGTATGATATTTTGTATCGGAATTCACCTTCTGAAGTCCAATATCACGATCTCTTCAGAATTGTTTTCTCAAAAGAAACTTCCATGAGGGAAGATGTTTTATGGGATGGCAATCATCATAATTGGAATGTTCTATTTTTGAGGCTAACTAATGATCGAAGGGCTTTTTGATTTGAGGCTTGTGGAGTCACGTTCTTGTGTTAAATTTAGGGATGTATTTTTTCACATACGAACTTTACTCTTTCACATACGCTTTTTACGATTCTACCCTCGTCATTTTTTCTATCTTTCTCACACCATTATTACTAAAAAATATAAATAGATAAAATCACCCGGCCACCACCGCCTTCCCAACCGGCAGACACCAGTTGGCCATCCTCGCCAAAATTTCAGCTGGCTACCACCAACCACAACCCCAACCCCGACACAACACAACCAGTCAACAACCACTACCCTCCCTCTCAAACTATACGAAAGGCTACTTCATAATAATGCAAATTAGTTAATTCATAATGAGAATTAAATTACTGTTGCATTTAGTTTCATCATGATGGTAGTAATGGAATCAGAAGCTATATACCACTACGGCACTAAGTAATAGTCGAAATAAAATAATGGATTCAAAGGCTAGAAACCAACCAGGCACCAATATAAACAACGATATAAACCCTAATTCATCCTTTAACAAATAAATTGGCCTTGCTAAATTAAATAAATCTTAACAAACAATACTAATAATTGATAAACAAGTAAATTACTTAATTAATTTGGATTTAAGACTTATTATTCGAGTTCTGAGCAACTAGATTAAATTTTTGGAAAATGGTGAAATAGGAGTTACTCTTATATTGCATTAGGGGTTTAGGTGTGAAGGGTAGTATATGGAAACTTAATGAGAAAGTGTATGTGAAAAAGAAATCCTTATGTGAAAGAGTAATTCCATAAACTTATTTTGTCATGGAAATGATTGGATGATTTGGTTACATAATAAATCCAAGCGTTTCTTGGTTGAGATGTTGAACATCTATTTACTGTCTTACAAAATCCTGACTCTATTGACTTCCAAGGCACTATAATTGCCTATAATTTGGAATGCAAAACATGTCCAAAAACTTGTCTTTTGGTTTGGGTTGTAGAAAATGAGAGAATCCCAATAAAAGACATCTTTTACTCTCTTGTCCTAGGGTCCTGTCATTGTGTAATTTCTTTTCTCTTTTCCACTTGGATTAGGTTCACTCTCGTAAGGCTAAAGATGTTCTTTTTGCTTGAAAGAGAAGGATGAAAATGGGCTAGATCAACGAAATTTAACCTGCCAATGTACTAGCTGTCTTGGAATCCACATGAATTGCATACTTTCATAATCGGGAGACGTTATCACACATTGTTTGGATAGAGACAAGGGAGGGTAGAGAAGGGAAGGAAAGGGAAATTCTTTTACTGCCATAATTTGTTGAATCTGTAGGGGGAAATTTGGAGTGTAATACTTGGGGTTTAGTAGAATTGAACAAAGCTTGACTACTCAATTAAAATTAAAAAGAAGAAAAATCCTGAAACTTGTCATGAATGCAGTAACTTCAGTAATTTGAAAGAAATAGCAAATCTGTTCCTAAATTCATGAAATTTGAAGGACCATTAGATTTCAATACAAACTGACTCTTATAAAAATTTCAAGATTTAACTTGAGTTTAACTATTTTTAAAAATTCGAAAAAGACTGACAGAAATGAAGAGAACTCTGACAGAACTGGCCTGAGTTGGGTTTATGACTGAAATTTGGAACTTGGGGTATAATTATCAACTTAAAACTCCACAGAATACTCACAGGAGGTTTTAAGATAATAATTTAAGAGAATAAACCAAAGAAACCACAGATTAACACAGGATTCTTAAGTCTACACTTAACAACAAAGCACAGCTTTGATTGAGCCTTGCCACAGGTCCTTAATCAACACTCACAGTCTAAGCACAGAATGTGAGTTTGAGAGATTTTAATTTGAGAGAATTCTCAGGTTTAATCATTAATCAAGTCCGCCTTCAATGCAGGGAGGTAGAGGTCCTTATATAGGCCCCTTCTGTGGATTACAATGCAATAAACCCTAGAAATATCCATCTAAGGGCCAAAATTAATCCCTAGGATACAAACAAAGTACTTAAAGTTATTTACAAACTGAGGAAATAAAATAAATCCAAACTGGAATAAAGCAAAAGTAGAATTGCAGGTTGACAGTGACATCTTGTGCATTTGGCAGTGATTTTTCTTTGGCTTGGAGCTTGTGGACGAGCCGCTATAAATGCTCCCCTTGGCTTACTATATGATGCAACTGAAGTTGGCAAGGCAACACCAAAAGTGCTTTAGGAAAACAGCTCCTCTTGTTTAACCAAAAATGGAAATCTGCTTTATGCTTTTCTTGTTTGTCTGCAATCATTTTAGCTTGGGTTTTTTTGTTGTTTGCATTGAGAATTGGTCTTGGCTCCCTAAGACTTTTTTGGACTCAGTTGAATAAGCTTTGAGCTGCCCATGGTGGTTGTACTCAAAAATCTTTTTTCTGGCTCTCATAACAGGCCCCTGGCAGGTCACTCAAAACAAGCCCTGCAGTGGTTGTGGCTTGGTTACAGTCATTGTGATTGTTGCTTTGGTCCTCAGCAGCCTCCCCGGGTTGTTTGGGCTTGTCAGCTTGTGGGAGCCGAGCCTTCTTCCTCGGAATCTCCATAGTAAGGGATCGGATCCCCTATATTGAAAGTGCCATGCACCCCATAATCACCCGACAAATCATCCTCAGCTTGTTCTTTCTTTTTGCTAGAAATCTCTCTTTTGGCACAAATTCTTTCTTTTTCCTAGGAACCTTGGACCGTTTCTTTTACCGCTTCCCTTGGCACATTGGATAGTTCTAAAGGCATGGGTGGATTGACCCCATAGACTATCTCAAAGGGATTGTGACCAGTTGCAGCAGATGGTGCCCTGTTAAATGCAAACTCAGCTTGTGAAGTCTGGCCATCTGAGGCTGGTGGGAAGTACTGAACAGCAGCTTAGTCTTCAACAGCCTCCATAGAGTCTTCTAAAAATAGCTCATGAACTTGGTATCCCTATCAGACACTATGGTTTTGGGTACCCTATGTAGCTTTACAATCTCCTTGAGGTAAAGCTCAGCAACACTAGCAGCAGCCTCAGTCTTCTTGCATGTTATAAAGTGAGCCATCTTGTTGAACCTGTCAACAACCACCATCACTAAATCCTTGCCTCTTTGGGTTCTTGGCAATGACACAATAAAATCCATGCTCACATCCTTCCAAGGCTTGTTTGGCAATGGCAGTGGTGTGTATGGCCCAACTTGGAATGAATGAGCTCTTGGCGTGCTGGCACACTCCGACAACTTGCACATCTCTTATCATCCTAGGCCAAATGCCCCAGGCCGGCCACCTCTGTGCACCTCCTTGATAAGCCCTCTGCAGTACATACTACCCTACTCCCCCCTGGCACACACAATTTGTTTCCATGGAATAGGAAACCCCTCTGCAGTACATACTACCCTAGTACATACTACCCTACTCCCCCTGAGTCAGATGAACTCAAAACCTATAACTCTTTGCTCCAGTCAGCAAGGAATGCCTCCTTGAAAGTGCATCTGCAACAACATTATGTTTGCCTTCCTTGTATTTACCTGAGAAATACTTGAGAAAGTAAATGACTGCAAGAACTCAACCCATTTAACCCATTTGGCATCTATGTGATTTAACTTGTGTTGGCCGCTTATGTATTTCAAAGCCTCATGGTCAGAATGCAATGCAAATGGTGACTCCAATGTGAGAGCCCCTGACAAGTGCATAAAATTCTTTGTCATAAGTCGAGTAGTTCAATTTGGCACCACTTAATTTCTCACTGAAATAAGCCATTGGTTTTCTCAAATGACTTTTCAGCACCTTCAGTCTACCTAAACTCCCCCTTTTTCATATACTCAGTGATAGGTGCAACAATTGAGCTGAAATTCTTAATGAATCTTCTGTAAAAAGATGCCAAACCATGAAACCCCCTTACTTCAGTGATTGTTTTAGGAATTGGCCAAGACTTGATTGCTGCAATTTTGCCTTCGTCAACTGAAATTCCTCTCCCAGACACAATATACCCAAGAAATGTCACCTCCTCAGTTATGAAGATGCACTTCTCCAACTTTCTAAATAATTTCGGATCCTTGAGAATTTTGAAAATAAATTCTAAGATGAGTGAGATGCTCGCTCTTGCTGTTGCTGTAAATCAAGATGTCATCCAAATAAACTACTGCAAACTTGCCCAAACATGGCCTCAGCAATTCAGTGATCAGTCTCATGAAGATGAAGGCATGACTAGCCACTCATAGATCCCAGACTTGTTTTAAAAGCAGTTTTTCATTCATCACCTTCTCTAATCCTCACCCGGTGGTAGCCTTGCCTAAGGTCAATTATTGAGAATACATTGGCCCCACTCAACTCATCCATCATATCATCAAGTCTAGGTATAGGAAACCTATACTTGACTGTTATATTGTTGATGATCCTGCTGTCTGTGCACATCCTCCATGTGCCATCTTTCTTAGGGGGCCCAAAGATTCCCTCACAAACCCCTTGTTCACCAGTTCCTGCAGTTCTTGATCATGGCTGCCTCAGATCGAAACAACACTCCATTGATCTCTTCAGGCATGCTAGGGCTCCCATAGGTCCTCTGGGGTCAGTGTGACCTTCTTGCCTCCATGCTTAAAGCTATAAATGTTTTCCTTGCCCTGGTATGTGGTGTTCCTGTCAAACTCCTATGGCCTACCCGGCAATAGATGACATGCATCCATTGGCACAACATCACACAATACCTCATCCTTATACACCTTTTCAATGGAGAATGAAACCAATCATTGCTTGTTCACCCTCACTTATGCTCCTTTGTTCAACCACCTCAACTTATATGGGTTTGGGTGCTCCTGTGTGGGTAAACTCAGCTTGCTGACTAAGGTGGTGGAAACAACATTGGTAGAGCTCTCTCCATCAATAATTATATTGCATACTCTTCCCTCCATCAATAATCATATTGCATACTCTTCCCTGAACTATTCATTTGCTTCTGAAAATCAGGGACCTCCGCTCAGCTTTTAGAGGCGAGGTGCCTGTTGTGAGTGCATGACCCTCCATAAGACTAGGTTGTGGCCTCTATCAGGGTGAGCCACAACCACAACTTGGTTCTGGCTTCTGGCTTGGCTCCTCAATATTTAAAAACTTCAATATCAAGCTCTCATCAACCTCATACTCAACCAGCCCCTTCCTCTCCCACTTTTCTACTTCCATAGCAGTCAATGCCCTCTTAGAAGGACAATCTTTCCTAAAATGCCCATATTTAATTTTCCCTTCAGTGCTAGGTGGGTTGGTTTTCTGGTTCATGAGTCCCTCCCCCTTGTCTAGTGCAGGTTGTGTTGTTGGTTTTGGTATTTCTCCAATCCTCACACCACTATAAGTCTTAAACTTTGGCCTAGTGGTATTTTTAGGCACTGTAGTCTTAGACTTTCCCATCTTTTCCACTCTAAGGGACAAGTTCACAACATCATCATAATACCACAAGGGTTGCATCCTAACCATACTAGCAATATTCTTGTCTAGTCCTTCAAGTAATCCGACAATTCTTTGTTCTGGTTTTTCATTTATCTCACATTGCAGAGTTAATTGCTCAAATTCTCTTAAATAGAACTCAACATGCCTCTCATCTTGGCTCATTTTAGACAACTTAATAAACAAATAGACAACTTAATAAACAAATCCTGAGTATAATCTTTAGTGACAAACTTACTTAGCAATTTTTTTTAATGTTTGGACCAAGATCTAAGAGATTCCTTCCCTTCTCTAAGTCTTTGGTGTTTCACATTATCAAACCACAGAGAAGCATACCCCTTTAGTTTCAAGACAACAACTTTAAAGGCCCTAACATCAGTATAACCCTTGTACTCAAAGACCTTCTCAATATCCCTAATCCATTCTAACAAATCATCAGGATTAAGGCTACCAGAAAATTCAGGGATTTCTACCTTCGTGTTTGTTTGTGTGTTCAGGGATCACCTCATGGGTCATGTTGCTTTCATCTGAATCTGACCAATCTTCCTCCTCCCGAAAAGGTTGGCCTCTTCCTCTGCTTTTTGGTGGTGGTCTTCCTCTGGGTGGGTTTGGAATGTTTTCCATGACAGCATTCAGAGCATTTACCATCACATTGACAGTTCCTGCCAGCTGGTCTACCTTTTGCTCAATACCAGCAAGTCTCTCTTCACTCATGTTTTTTTTGTGTTTTTAATGTTGGTGGGGAAGATGAACTCACAACCAAGGCTCTGATAACCAAATTGGAGTGTAATACTCAAGGGTTAGTAGAATTGAACAAAGCTTGACAACTCAATTAAAATTAAAAGAAAAATCCTGAAACTGGTTATGAGTGCAGTAACTTCTTTAATTTGAAAGAAATAGCAAATGACCTCCTAAACTCATGAAATTTGAAGGACCATTAGATTTCAATACAAACTGACTCTGATAAAAATTTCAAGATTTAACTAGTTTAACTATTTTTAAAAATTCGAACAAGACTGACAGAAATGAAGAACTCTAACAGAACTGGCCTGAATTGGGTTTATGATTGAAATTTGGAACTTGGGATATAATTATCAACTTAAAACTTCATGGAATACTCACAGGAGGTTTTAAGATGAGCACAGGTTTGATTGAGTCTTGCCACAAGTCCTTAATCAACACTCACGGTCTAAGCACAGAATGTTATTGTTATTAAGTCTGACTCTAAACTACAGCCTTGGCACAAGTTTGGGAGATTTTAATTTGAGAGAATTCTCGGGTTTAATCATTAATCAAGTCTGCCTTCAATGTAGGGAGGTAGAGGTCCTTATATAGGCCTCTTCTGTGAATTACTCCCTCCATTCAATTCCACACTACCACTATCTATTTTGCACACTATTCACAAGCGTGTGTTCAACTTCAATTTTCTCTCAATACGTAAATGACATTATATTCGTGTGAGATCTTGTTTGATTCGTTTTTACGAGTATATTATAAATATCTAACTTTTATAATTTTTGCTAATACGTAGCTAACGATATTTACCGCGTAAAATACGTCTTGGCAAACGTGCAAAAAGAAAGTGGTAGTGTGAAGTTGAATGGAGGGAGTACAATGCAATAAACCCTAGAAATATCCATCTAAGGGCCAAGATTAATCCATAGGATACAAACAAAGTACTTAAAGTTATTTACAAACTGAGGAAATAAAATAAATCCAAACTGGAATAAGGCAAAAGTGGAATTGTAGGTCACAGTGACATCTTGTGCATCTGGCAGCGATTTTTCTTTGGCTTGGAGCTTGTGGACGAGCCGCTATAAATGCCCCCCCCCCCCCCGGGCTTACTCTATGCTGCAACTAAAGTTGGCAAGGCAACACCAAAAGTGCTTTAGGAAAACAACTCCTCTTGTTTAACCAAAAATGGAAATCTGCTTTATGCTTTTCTTGTTTGTCTGCAATCATTTCAGCTTGGGTTTTTCTGTTGTTTGCATTGAGAATTGGTCTTGGTTCTCTAGGACTTTTTTGCACTCAGTTGAATAAGCTTTCAGCTGCCACCGCCATGGTGGTAGCTGGTGGTTGTACTGAGAGAAAAGGTTTATGGCTCTCATAACAGGCCCTGCACTAGCCGTGGCTTGGTTACAGTCATTGTGATTGTTGCTTGGGTCTTGGCCTGGTCCTTAGCTCCTGCTGTAAAATTGCTGCTATTAATTAAACTTGTGGAGGGAAGAATAAATGTTGTCAAGAATGATAAATTCTTATTTGTTTTGCAATTTTTTATTTCTGTGCTTAAAAATGTTTAATATTTGGGAGACATTTTAGTACATTTTAGACATTTAGGTTTTTGAAATAAGAAATATCTTAAACCTTAGATCATTAAAGAGAAATGAGTGAAGTCTCACGGTTGTAAAATTATTAACTGAAAACTCAAGCATCAGAAGAAAATACTCGTTCCCTATTGTAAGAGTCTTTTCTCTTAGGTTTGTGTGAAACATATTATGCTAATTCTAAAACTGTCATTGTTGAGAATATTCATGTTTTAACACTTTCTATTGTAGGTCTAAAACTGTCAGTGCTAAGAGTATTCATGCCTTGACACTTTCTATAGTAATGTGTTGCGGGTGATGGACTTACCCAAAGCTTTGGCTTCTGTCTCTGTTTCTCTTCCCTTTTCCCATCCAATTTTGTCATTCAAACTAATATTCAATGAAAACGACAAAATAAAAGATCCGACTTCGAATCATATTGGAGTTTTGTATCCATGCATAAGACCAAGCAGTAGGTAATGTGGTAATGACTGGTCCAGTAAGAAGTCGTTCCCAGATCTGACTAGATCGCATGCTGACCTTAGAGTTGTTTATTGGATTCTACAACTGCATCATAGAGACTGTAGACTTACCCCGAAAAGAAAGTTCCATCTCTGTATACAGCCTACTGTGTAGTGCAGACCACATATTAAAATTAGCTGTAGAAGTGGGATCCCATAGTGGCAAATGATATTCTTCCACTGAAAAGATGGAGAGCCGTCTAAGATTTCGTTTCATGGTAACTTGTACGCTGATAGGTGATTTAACACATTGACTCCAAATATTGTTGTTTTTTAATAAATTTAAGTTGTCGATATTTTCATTGTATAATTGTTTATTTGTGGAAGAAGTTATTGTCAAAGTTACATCAAGTGACCATCAAAGTCATACGAGGGCTCTAAAAATGGAATGGATGTAGTAACTAAATTATTCATCTGTGCCATTCGATCTGGTTCACTGCATTTTCCAAAATATGTGAAGAGATTTTTGAATTATACCATTAACCTGCTCGAAAAGATGGTACCAGCGCTAGTTGCAATATTTCAACCTTCAATATTACAATACATGCTGGTACAATGTCTTACTAATGTTATCTCTGATCTCGAATTTTTCAGGCTTCCCATATCAGGTTTCAAACATATATGTGTTACTCGTATCAAGGAGCGGTGGGTGTGCGATTTAACTAGATTTGATAGTAGAAGGTGATAAATAGAGATCTGTGTTTGTTCATCATTGTTTGCTAATGTTCTCGGTGTTTCTTATGCCTGGTGAGGCTTCCCTGAGGATATTGTTGCTAGATGTCACTGGAAACCTGTGATAGCCGTAACACTAACCTTTCAATCTCATTATTCGGCTAAATTATTCAGTCTTGAAGCTAGTCAGTCAAAGAGCCCCAAGTATGTGAAGGTGCCCAGCTCTGCTTTTAAGGGGCTGCTGCACCCAGTATGGCGTTGCCTTGTATGGTTTGCCGTACATTCATTAGAGTGTGCTGTAAATGTGTTATTTGTCCTCCATTTCTCTTGCTAGTGTTTATCCTATAAATTGCCCTTTTTATTCTAAATTGTATCATATCAAAATTTTGACTCAAATATTCGTCAGAATGTTGTATTTCTAGTGAAATTGAGTGTATAGTAAAATGAGCGAGATTTTCTAGTTGCAATCTACACGTTATATTGTACCACCAAAAATTGTGCTCCCCTGCATGCATGTTTTCGTAATTTTGAATGGCATACCTCAATTGCAACTGGAAGTTGACAAAGTGATATTTAAAGGTGAGCTATAGGTCTCTTCGAGGGGCAGATGTAATAGGCTTGCTGATGAGGAATGGGGGCGGTGAGCGACAGCCATCAAGAGTGGGGTCGTGGGGGGGGGGGGGGGTCGGTTGGGGGGGGGGTTGTCACTGTCAAAGGGGAGGGGTGACATGAGTGGGGGTTTGGTTAACGGCCAATAGGGAAGAGGGAGGTGGAAAGGCAAGGGGAAGGACAAGGTGGCGAAAAACATGTATTCAGTACATGAAGAAATGAAAGGGGTAAAAGTGTCAAATATGCATGATTGAAGAAACAAAAGGGTTACATGAATGAAAGGGGTAGAAGTGTTAAATGTACATGATTGTGTAAAATAAGTACATAAAAGAGCAAAATCAAAATGGTCACTTCGCCTTTGAGTAAAAGTGTCGAATGTACATGACTGGGTAAAATCAAAATGGCCACTCTCCTTCGCGATATGATTGTGGAATGCGCGACTTCTACGAGAATGCAAGTTCTATGGAATGACGAACCGACAAAGCAATTTTCCCCTATTAGAGGAGTTCGACAAGGTGACCCTTTGTGGACCAGGCCACCCGCGCCGCGCGTACCCGCGTGTTGTAATTTTGAGGCGGCGACAGTTCTCCCACGAAACCTCGGTGAGGCAAAGCAAGACATGGGTTGTTGCTGATTTGAAAGGCATTGAAACCGGTGAATAGTTTGAACAAGCCTGCATTTGTGGACTCGCCACCAATTTTTGTGGTAAATTGGAACCGTTCGAATACCTCATGCCATGTCAAGACACAGGGTTGTGACATGAACACTAAGAAATTCGTTACCCTTCGCATTCTATGTCTAGAATGACTCTCGTGATGCCAATGAACATTGATGCTCACAGATATCTGAGTAAGGGGTAAGGGTACGTATTAAGAAGCTCTTTATTTGAACACTTAATCCCGCTTGCCTTGATAGCGGCCTCTACTAATGATCAGGGAAATCATTTATATTCGATATGTTGTAGATTCTATGCATGCAATGCAACATTCACGTTTGATCCTAGCATGTGAATGTTAGACTAAGTCGGTTGAGCATACAAGTTAGCATCCAATTGGGTCGAACTAGAGAATTTAATTCATTACATGTGAATTGCCAAGCAATTAAATCATACGAACAAAAATAAATAAATAAATAAATTACAATAGAACAAATTACAATGGGAATTTGAATTTACGTTATAAATACGCTTTAAAAGGGTTTAAAGAAACAAAAGAAAAGAAATAAAATAAAAGGATTAAATAGTCGAAATACAAAGTGGTAATAGGGATAATAGTTAATTAGTATAACCTAGTTAGAAAAGCTACGTCAAAGCGAGAAGAGTTCAAAGACAAAAGGCAACCCAGAACAGGCGCAGCATATGGTGCGTCCTCTAGAAGAGGCGCATCACCTTATGCGACTGTTCTTGAGTTGGGTTCTGACTGTTGATAAGTGCCCGAATTAGTCTAATTTCCTTACTCTTTTCTTCTTATTTTGGCCCGATTCGCGCGGGTTTGCGTGCCCTTATGTGCATT
>VHZZ01010752.1:26822-59912 GCA_009801015.1 Silene noctiflora | reverse complement strand
GTGGTTCGGTTACATGGGGTGCCAAAGGACATTGTGTCGGATCGGGATGCACGGTTCATATCTAAATTTTGGCAAGAGCTGCAAGAGATGATGGGCACAACACTGAAGATGAGTATAGCTTTTCATCCTGCAACTGATGGGCAGACTGAGCGGACAATTAAGACGTTGGAGGATATCCTGAGAGCTTGTGTCATGGAGTTCGGGGGTATCTGGGAAGATAGATTGGATTTGATTGAGTTCTCGTATAACAATAGTTTCCACACCAGTATCGGGATGGCACCGTTTGAGGCTCTTTATGGGAGGAAATGAAGAAGTCCTATTTGTTGGGACGATAGTGCCGAGGCAGTGGTTTTAGGACCGCATATGGTGCAAGATATGATCGAGCAGGTCCGGGTGATTAGACAGAAGATGAAAGTAGCTCAGGATCGGCAAAAGAGCTATGCCGATTTACATCGCCGGGACATCGAGTTTCAGGTGGGTGATTAAGTTCTTCTCAAGGTATCACCTATGAGAGGCGTTATGCTTTTTGGCAAGAGGGGCAAGTTGAGTCAGAAGTTTATAGGTCTTTATGAGATTTTGGATCGGATAGGGGAGGTAGCTTATCGGCTGGCGTTGCCACCAGCTTTGGACCGAGTACATAATGTGTTCCATGTGTCCCAGTTAAGGAAGTACGTGAGTGATCCTTCTTATGTGTTAGAGGCTGAGAACATCGAACTAGATGAGTCTTTGACTTATTTGAAGGTGCCAAAAGAGATTTTGGATCGTAAGGTTCGAAAGACGCGAAATGGGGAGACTCTGTTGCTGAAAGTGTTGTGGACTAATCATAATGTCGAGGAAGAAACATGGGAAGCCGAGGAAAAGATGAAGGAGCGGTACCCTTGCCTTTTTTATCAGGTATGTTGGTTACGGGGACGTAACCTTGTTCTTTTAGGGGGGTAGGAGATGATCGCGTGCGTTTTGAGACGGTTTTGAGTCAGTTTTTTTTACGTGTTTGAGTCCTTTTGTTTATAGTTTAAGTATGTTTAGCGTTGGGACGGTTGTTGTGTTGTTTGTATCAGGTATGGGTTTGAACTTCACGGACGAAGTTCGTTTTAAGGAGGGAACACTGTAATAAACCGGTTTTGTGACCATGGGATACTCGGTCGAATGGGGGCTACTCGACCGAGTATCCAGTTGAGATATGTTATCAGTGGTCTGTTTGTAGTGGACCCGAACGAGTGTGTAGCACTCGGTTGAGTTAGGCGTACTCGATCGAGTGTCCTGCACTCGGTCGAGTGTCCCATACTCGACCGAGTGTCCGGTCCGTTTCGAGTTTTTCCGCGATTGATATAAATAGAACGTGACGCATAAAATCATTTTACCTTTATTCTAAAAACTATCAAAAAACTTCTTTGACACTGAAAGTGACGTAATACTGCCTCACGTTCATTCTATATCAATCCAAGGCCATAGTTGTTTGTTTTGGGGGATCTTTACGTCACCGTTCTTGTAATTGATCAGGTACTTTACCAATTTAGTCCTTTTATGTTTATGGGAGTAATTAGATATAACCCTAATTAGTGTAATTGGGGGTTTTGCGATTCAATTGTGTTTAGGCGATGTTGATTGTTTAATTATATCTTTAGGAGGAGAATTCGTAGAGGAGCCTTTCTGACTGCTTGTTGATTGCCGGATTTGCTTAATCTTGTAGGGTTTCCCTACTCAGTTGCCTATAGAATTCTATATGTTAATGTGACGATCTTTATGCTCGATATGTTTATTGTATATGTTGTGGTTGGTGGTGGATGTTGGTGTTGGAGTTGTGATTTGTGTGCCATTGTGAGAGGTGGTTCACCCCCATTGTTCGCCCCTTGCGTTCTTTCGGCGTAAGGGGGATGTGCACATTAAGGAACTGGGTTCGGGCTGCGGTCCGGGGATTTTGGTGGTAAAGCTGCGGTCCCCACTGGCAGGGCTACACACCTCGGTGTGTAGTCAATTTGGTTGTGATAGAGATGGGTGATGAAGGTTGTTGACTATTGATTGTTATTATGCATTTTATTGTATATTGTTGTACAGTTGACTGACCCCGTGTTGTTTTACAAAACTGTGATGATCCATTCGGGGATGGTGAGCAGTTGATTTAGCAGGTGTTGATGATTTCCTTGGTTGTTGTTGATACGGGTTGGCCGGACCAGAGTCATCACCTTCTTTTTGTAGTTTTAGCTTCCGCATGTTTAGATTTTGTTATCACCTTTAGATTTCAGTTTGGATTTGTATTTTGGTACGTTTTGATGTAATCGTTAATAAACTAAGCTTTATATTTGTTTCATTATGGTTTCTATGATGTTCACTACCTCGGGTAACCGAGATGATAGCATCCTTATATTCTCAGGTAGTCCTTGGTAAGGTGGCTCGGAGTATGGGAGTGTGACACAACCAGTGGATATAACACAATCTTATTATGGGGTAATTTTTGATATCTGGGAGCTTGATTATGTGGATTTTTGTGTACCCTTATTTCGATGTGATTGGGTTGACTGTGTGAAATGCATTAAGGTTGATGGTATGGGATTTATTTTGGTTAATTTCAATGTTATTGGACATATTGATGATCCTTTTATACTTGCATCTCAAGCGAAACAAGTTTTCTATATTAAAGATCCATTGGAAGATAAGCGTTCAGTTGTCTGTTAAGGTAAAAGGCGCATTCTCGGGGTGGATGGTGTTGTTGATGAAGAAGAGTACGACATGCTTGATGAACCTTCTCCTATTTCTACAAACTGTGAAAATGTGCAAGTAATACATGATGAAACTTATCTGCGTGAAGATCATGACGAGGGAATATGGTTTGATAACCCGAACTAGTTTTATCTTAAGTAAGGTCTTGTGATTGAAAACTTCTTACAGTGATTACCCCATAAACAAACCACTTAATTGATGCCTACTCCAAAAGCTAAAATACTAAAATAGACCGCCCACGCAATCCGACTTGATTTACATTAGTCAAATATTTTAGCAATATCGTTCATAACTTATGTGCACTCGGACGCAAACAATACACGGGTACTGTAGAGAAATTCAATTCTACCTAAGGTAACTGTTACGTTCGCAAACATTAAGTCAGTTGAAAAACGAAACTATGCGTTGTATGAAAGCCTAATATCTTCAACAACAACAGAGTGGTCCTTGGGTCTCCGCGCGCATAGAAACAATTATGACCCGAAATTGATATGTATAAGGTCCATTTATGCCCTTTTTTTATTTTCAATTTGAGAAAACTATGATCCGAAACTCAACTGAACTAAAATACACCGACCCGAGTCGTACCAGACTTGTAATAAAACAATACGATTAAAGTTGTTAACCGTAATGAACCCAATCGAAATCGAAATTAAGTTCAACCAAGTTAAATCGAACCGATTTAACCAGATCCGAAATTGAACCGAATGACCTGTTTGCCAGGTCTACCAATGACATCGAGAGTCACTTTAGACATTGAGTGCTAAGAGTAACGAATCTGCAACTTTATTGCACGTGTCATTTATTCTTTATGCTTTATTACGCCGCACACGTAATAATCTGATTTGTAAGTGAACACTTAGAATGTGTTTAGATTGAGAGACATTTTAGTAACCAAATAATAGATTTGTCATCTTTGAATTTTCTCACTTCTTTTTTCCTCCTTCCCAAATTCCCAAGCTACCTTTAATTATACACAAATTCTCATTGAAGACGTTTTCAGCTTGTGACGGATAGTGCCCGTCACAAGCAAGACGCTTTGTTAATTATATTGGGAGATAAGAGTTTTAAAAAGACTCAAAAATGAGAATTGAAGACTAGAATTGTTGAATATCGTCAAATTAGAAAACTGATGAGATGAAGACAGACATTAGCAAAAGGGGTATATATTCTGATTAAAAGCTAAGATTCCAAAAACGTGGGGCGAGACATTCCAAGATATCTTCGTAAGGGGTGACGTTGCAAGATCCAAGCCTTTAACCTTCCAAGTTGTCAGTATTTTACTAACCATGTAAAGGCCAGTACCCAGCATGTGTATTTATTTATTCCTACTTTTCACTTGGATCATTGAGATTTGAGAATTCAATCATCATCAATAACAAAGTCGCCAACAAGGTAGGAGCATACTTTTGAGTTTATCATCATCATCATCATCATCATCCTCATCTCGTCAAAACCAATATCTGCCCCAGAACCGAACAACTTCTTCACCTGGAAATATATATACAATCTCAATCTATTTCTCACTTTTCTTTCTTTCTTTCTTTTTTACTCCATTCAATTAATATTCTTCATTCTATTCTACTTGTTGTATTACTTATTATGATTTCACTCTTTGTTATTACCATTTTTAGTTTCAATATCTGTTGTGCTCACCTTTCACATCTCAATCTTTTTATTCATTCTCATCTCATTTTTTTTTAACCTTTTCTTTCTATATTCACTTCCTTTATTATCTTTCTCATTTTTCTTCAATTTCTAATCATCATTTTCCTGCTAATTGTAACCAGTTTCACCTTAATATCTCCTTATATGCTAAATTAAGATTTACCTTTGTCTTAGGGTTATAATTGACCAAGCTGTGCTCACTGCCGAGTGCTGAGCGTAGAAGGTGTGATTAGCGATGGCTATAAAGCCATTGGATTGGTATTGTCAACCAGTAGCCGATGGAGTTTGGGGATCAGTAGTCAGTAATGCGTTGGGCGCTTTTACACCCTGTGCCACTGAAAGTCTCGTCGTTGGTGTATCGCATTTGGTTCTCATCTGTCTTTGCGTCTACCGGATATGGCTAACTTACAAGGACCTTACAGTCAACAAATATTCTTTGAGGTCCAAATATTATAATTACTTCCTCGGTGTTTTGGCCGCTTACTGCACTGCTGAGCCTCTCGTCAGGCTGATTATACGCATTTCAGTCTTCAATTTGGACGCCCAAGCTGGTCTCGCACCTTATGAGGTTGCATCTTCTTTTCAATGCTTAGCTTCTCATCTTACTTTTGCCTTTTTTGTCCAACTTTATCTTCTTTCGCACCGACTCAAATTTAGAAATATCTGAATGAAAATTAATCTGCAGCTGCTCCTACAAAACTTTGTTTAACCATAGAATTAGAGATATTCACGAGCTTTGAATCTTGTAGTGCAGTATTTGTAACTCCCTCTACTCCACTGAATTCTTTACACTTTGGTTTCACACAACAACTTTAGGTGTAAATGGATGGAAAAATGTCACTTGCCTACAGTCAATTGTTTGCCAAATGTACAAGTGTAAATAAAATCTAATGAAACAACCCATTCAACAAAGTATAAAGAACCCAATGGAGAAGAGGTACTATTGGAGATGTACCTTGAGGAGACGTGGGATGTAATGCCGGGGCATCAGTGGTCCATTGCTGCCCATTACTTCATGTTTTCTGCATAAAACTCTATAACACCTGCTACTTTAGCTTTTAATTTGACATGATTTCTGACGTTGAATATCTTCCTAAAGGTGGTTTCATTGATAATTGAGAGTCTGGCCTGGCTCTCCGTGTTGATCATGATTGGAGTAGAAAACAAAGTGTACATTTGTGAATTCAGATGGTTTGTCAGATTTGCTCTCATTTATGCTCTGGTTGGAGATGCTGTCATGCTTAATCTTGTGATCTCTGTGAAAGAATATTATGAGAGGTTGGTTCTTCTTGTTACGTTTAGTTTGGTTCTTAGGTCACTCATTTCATTTCCTCATTGATTATATTTATGATGGTTGATGCTCTATTTTTCTTTTCTTTTTTTTCCCAAGTTTTTTTTCAACTGTTTTTTGTGCAACATCTGTTTTAATTATCTCGCTGTCTGGTTACATTGACTACCCCAATAACAAGTGAAAGTAGGTCTAGAGACGGTCAAAAGATATTACTTTGTAATCCAAGGCTTGAAGCAATTGACAACATATGAATAGGAATGACAAGACTGCTTAAAACAATCTTACCCCTAATTATGAGTAGACCATGTTTATTTGAGGTTCTAGTGTGGGTCTGTCTGTACTCACTAACAAAATAAACTCTAGTGATGGGATATCTACCATTACCATTCATTTTTTGAGCTTATTAGGAAGGTTTAAAATCTCGTCCGAGTTATATCGTATCGGCCGAGTTGTATCGGATTTCCACGCTACCAATACGAGATATCTCCCGAGAAATCACCGAGATTCACCTCGATCCGTCCGTGACGGCCGATTAAGGACCGATTATACCGATACCGCGACTACGACCGATACCGAGATTTAAAACAATATTTATTTAGGACCATACGACGATTATTTGTGGCATTTAGGATTCTCAGAGTCTAGACTTTAATACAGCATTGTGTTTAAAGAGAGAATGCATTGTTTCTTGGAGAAAGGCGTTGCACGTGAAAAAAGCTGTCTACTTGGCCCTTTTTCTTATTCATGTCTATTTCTCCTTTTTATATTTTGGAATTTTTCTTCATACCTAAACATAATTGGGAGTTGCTTTTTGCACTGCAGGTCTGTGCTGTACTTGTACCTCAGTGAGGTAGTTATCCAGGTAAGTGGGCTTCAACCTTTTTCCGTAATGCATTAATTTTCATATTTAGTGTTCTATGAATTTGCAAAGAGATTAGAGCTAGCATATCAAAACTATATCGCACAGTACTTGTAAAATTACACATTATCTTGAAACATTATGATAATTTCTGCGCTTCAACCATAACTTCGTACTTGCTCTGTCCTGAACAAGTTTTTACCGTTGTGAAAAAGCACATTGAACTGGCTTATGTTAGATAAAAGGAGACAGTAATCAAACATGTTAGAAATTTGGCTTAGTACAACTTTTCAATTGCCGAGGACTAAATAGATGCTAGAGAGTGAAGGGTGAGGACTTTGTTATATTAGAGAAAATAAGTTCCCTAATCAATTTTTGTCTGCCTTAAATTTTTTAATGGTGATAAATATCGGCTGGTACAAGCATCTCCCCATATGTGGAGGCTTTTCTCCTTGCCTCAATGATATATACGATATGATGTATGTTCGGTTAATTTGGCCTAAATACGTTCAATATGACTGCTACTTTGCTAATATTTGACTGATATAGTGTGACCCATTGCCGACTAACCAAATATAAGAATGATGTGAGCATTTGACCGACTAAAACTTAGACACTCAAACCACTACATTTAAGCATTAAAGTGATAAGGTTCCGCCCTTTGATTCGTAGGTAGATGAGTTGTTAGGTTGCCAAGAAGACCGTTTTATTAGTTTTATTATTACCAGTGAACATGAGAAGCTTGCTAGGCCGCTTTGTAACTGAGCAAGCATTGCTGGCTATAAAATAATCGAAGCATTTGGGCTGCTTAAATTTTTGTGATTACATGATATAAGTAGAACTGCATTTATGGTTCCCTCGAATTGGCACAAAATTATACTACCTCCAATTATTTGGACATGCTCCACAACGTTTAAGGCTGTGAGCGGCGTTGTGGATCTCACCGATAAAGTAGGGTGATTTTACCTACAAAAACATGCTCAAAATGGAAAGGAGACAATTCTAGTTAAAGCATCTTCTTGAAAAAGAGTTGGAAAAAAGGTTGCTCCACATTGGGTTTCTTATAAATGCAGGCATTTGACTTATCTTTAAACATCACTCAAGAACGTTTCCTTTCGTTGCAACTTTCTGAGGACGGCTACTTTCCTAGTCTAACATTTATTAAATTGAAGTCATGCAATTGGCAACTAGGGATGGCAATGGGTGGGATATGGATGGGGTGAAACCATATCCATATCCATTTAATAATATTTCATCCATCCATATCCATTTCCATTTAATAGTTTTTTCGTTCATCCATATCCATTTAATAATATTTCAGCCATCCATATCTATTTTTTTCGTTCATTATCCATATCCACAGGGTGAAGCGGGTGGAATGGATATCCGCTAGATATTTTAATCAGTGATTTCAATATTATTCATTAATTATTTTTTCGAGATTCACAAACCGTAAACTTAATTCAAGTTAAATTTAGTTACTAAAGATATAATAACCATCAATTTTTTAATAATAATTGGTGCACACTTCTATAAGTTGAAAATAAGTTAGGATAAACCGTGAAAAGATAAAACCAATAAGATATGAAGTGTAAGAATCAATGAATGATAGATTTAAATTTAAATATGGATAGAAACAAATAAATACTTATTTTCTAAAAGTTGGAATATTTAAGTTTTTTTTAAAAAAAATTGTTAATGTGTATAAAAAAAATGATTCTCATGAATAAAAGAAAGAATTAAAGTATATATTAACTTAGGGTGGATTTCCGGTGGGTGATAAATGGATGATGATTTGATATCCATATCGACATGGTAAGGGTGAGATTGTCATCCATACTTGCAAAGTGCATTTATTAAAAGTGTTTTTACTATAAGAATATGTGTATTGGTGATGTATCAACGGTCACACAGTCACCGTTTAGCATTCCCGTGGAGAGAATATTGTCAATAAAAGTAGTGATGGAATTGCTCCTGACAAATGAAAATGTTCTTTGTTTATATGTAGGGCCTGTTCGGGGTACTTCTTTTGTTCTATATTCCAAGTCTTGACCCTTTTCCGGGATACACAACGTTAAGAGATGAATCAATCGACGACAGTGAGTATGTAGAACTTCCGGGAGGAGAGCAAATCTGTCCGGAAAGGCGTGCTAACATAATTGCCAGTATGGTTCTGTTATTTTTGCTTTCAGTATATATGAGTATTTTGAAAGGTTGTCTCATGTCAGCCAACCCCAATCATTTTTGGGATTAAAGCTCTGATATTTTCCCTAGGTGTCACCTTCTTAGTGTTCTTTAATTATATTGACTTACTACTCATTTTCACAATGCTCTTACCATTTGACCTCACGCAATCTCCATTCAACCTTTTGAACATTTTTTTTTCTTAAATATTACTTTTTTTTAAAATATAAAATTGTGGAAGCGTTGTGATGACAATATATATTAGTTATATATACTTTTTTGGTTGGAAAATATATTATGGTATCGCAATTTTTTTTGTCATGTTACTTTAACTGTTTAACATGTGCGGTCAAAGTCTTGAAATTCAAACCTCCAAAAGTCAAATGGAAGGAACATTATGAAACAGCGCAAATATTTCTTGTAAACAAATTCATCTGTCGAGATGCTGGATCAGATGATATATGTTCTAATTTGGCAATATAAAGAGTCCGACTGTTGAGGTTTATCATGATAGTTTAGCTAGTTACCAAATTTTAAATTTCTGATTTTAAGCGATATAGCTCCTAAACTGAAGTTACACGTCTGAAAGCTAACTGTCGTGCTATTTTTTCTTATGAACGTTAGAAATTTTCTTTTCATGGATGAACCCCATCATGGAATTGGGTTATAAAAGGCCCTTGACGGAAAAAGATGTATGGAAGCTGGACACATGGGACCAGACTGAGACATTGTTTAGCAGGTATGTTTGGTTCCCTTGAATTGTTCTGACATTTAGACAGTCTATGATTTTCTATATTTTTTTGTCTTGTAGCTTTGATAGGTGTTGGGTTGAAGAATCTCAGAAGCCGAAACCATGGATATTAAGGCCGCTAAATCGTAGTCTTGGGGGAAGGTATATGAATGTGCTTCTTCGAGTTTTATCTTCTACTTGCTTTATTCCTTTGACCCCCTACCCTGCAATTTGCGGGAGCCAATAAGACATTGGGGTAATGTTGTTTTTGTTATCGGTTGTCATCAATTTTAACCTCTAAGCGATCACGTGTTGTATGTGGACTGGCACATACCATTCTAACTCTGTATATGTTCTATGATACTGTAAAGACGTGGTTGTTTGTTGTTTTAACCCTTCTTAAAAATGGGTGCCATCCGTTGGTGCCATATAATATGCTTTTTACATTTTGAAGCCAAAAGCACTCTGTTTGAATTTAGAAGATCAGGTTCCTTGAACTATCTCTGTTCCAGAAATTTGAAACTGGAAATATCCGATGGTATTTGTGCATTTGAATATTCACAAATTTGTATGTTATTTGACAAATTCATGTTTTGATGTGTAGGTTTTGGTGGGGCGGTTTCTGGAAGGTAATAATTTCCTTCTCTCATGCGGGATTAGCAGTAGTATTGGTTACTGGGATTTGTGTACATCAAGCCATACGGGATAAACATATAGCACACAGGCTTCAAATTTTTCTGTGCTCTGTAGATATCTTTTCTTACTTGATTCTATGTATGATGCAAGAAAACTAAAAGGTGTCTCATAGGATCCTGTAATGGGGTGAAGGGGCTGGGTATGTGAAACCTTACACATATGTGTATGATACAAACGAGCTGTTTCCAAATGACCTATGTTGAAAATTGCGCTAAGATTTGCGCAAACAAGTCCCACTTCACAATGTAAGAATCATGCACACTTTGGTAAAGCCATTTTGCACCATTCAATCATATTCCAAAATATAGACGCGGACAATTTGGTAAGAAAGCTTGACAAAATGATTTTATGTCCCATGCAGATGAGAAACTGTTGTCATCCAATTATTTTTTCTTAAATGCATAGATTTAACGAAAAAGTTTCTAAGAGAGCTTGCATTTGTTCCATATTTCATGATATTGACCTCTTTATCTGAAAAAAATTCCCCCTTATATACTTGCCTTCAGTTTACATGTGTTGGCAACATGTTATGAATGCCTATATTTTTCAAAAAACATATATAAACAAAGATAAATGGTTACAAATTTGAATGTTGTGTAAGGGTAACTTTTGAGTTGTATCTGAAGTTTCCCTTCTGAAAATTGTGCAAGATCTGTAGTTCATTCAAGCAAATAGTTTCAAGAAATAGACATGGTATTTGCAGAGGATAAATGTTACTTTCTTGGATATGTGATGAGGTTTGGATACAACTATACACGTAACCATGGGTTTGAGACTTTCAGTAGATAATTTTTTACATGCTATTGAAGTTCCTAAGCCGTTTTCACGAGGAGTCATCTTAAATCAGCATGCGTCTGTTTTCATTATAAGAGTAGGGTTGCATACATCCTCAGCTCCTTTTACCCTGCCATCAATGGCGTAATCAGGAAATTTGGGGAGTGAATCATGAATGCAAAGTTCAAGAACCACTAGTAAATATGATTGGGGTTCTTATATAATATAATCAGTAAAATCTTGCACAAAGTCACATTTTATTCAGTGATAATTACAATAATCTGTGGGGTCTTGTGATCCCACTTTCATAAACTTCCGTATGCCACTGTCTGCCATAGGCGGGATCCTCTGAGGAACTGGGTAATATTGTTGTTCTGTTTTTGGTTGTTGTTACTGAGATTCGTAAGTATTTGACGCACTCTGTATTCTGACTTATAGATTGGCAACGATCTTTCACAATTTGTCGGCCCACTTTTGCTCAACAGCCTTCTAAAGGTAAACGCTCCCACCTTTTTTCTGGAATGCATTACATCTAACTCTGGTTCTACATGATTGCTATCGGCTGTTATTATTCACGGTTGTTCTATACTTTTGCTTAGGCTGCATAAATGTGCAAATTAAGGTAGTGAGTCGTTTTCTTACAGTAACAGTAAGTCCCCGTCCTTAACTAAGAACTCAATACCGATTTTCTATGTTCCTTAAACTTGGCTATTAGTGTAGGAGTAGGCCTCAAGTGTGAGTCCGATTGTCCTTCAAGGTTTTTCTTTGTAACCCTTTTCATATTTTTTGCGTAAACTGAATTTCCCAAGTTCTATTGCTATATGCCTGGTGCATGTGGAGTCAGAATAATAGGAGTGTTTTTGGCTTATTGAGAGAACTTACCAAACAACATGATGTTTCTCACTGTTCTCCACATAAAACCACAGTTTTGAGTGGTTTTTCAAATCACAAATCAATTTGTCCACCGGCAGAGGGAGCTTGAACAGTGGTAAGTACACCCACACACACAAAAAAAGGAAGACAATGCATATAAACGACACTGTGGAGTGACAGTGTGACACCCATGTACAAACGGAAGCTATTGGAGTGACAATAGTTGTATATATCATAACGGCAAAGAACAAAATTTAGAGCTATTGAAGAAATTCTTTCTTCCAAAGAATATTATGCCCTTTTCTATCAAACCATTTAGCCATTCTAAACACTATTCTCGTGTTCCTTCTGAGTCAGATTTATAACAAAAAAATTATGTAGTAATATATTCCTCCCATGTCTGTGAGTACACAGGTATTAGTTTTGCCCTACACAGTCTGTGAACATGACCATGTGCACGCCCAATTTAAGGATGCTAACAACTCTTAGATTGATTCCCTGTTTTTTACCTGTTTCTTGTTGGACCTTATGCTGGTAGTTAATTCTTAGCTCCTTAAATGTAACCTCATATTTACCCCAAACATTATTATGGCTTTGCTATGTTGCTAAGAGTTTGCATACATAATTTTTAAAGTCACATCTGGTCACTCAGACCTGCGCATGACATGAATGGATCATAACTGCAATGAACTTTTCCTTGATGACGTAGAAGAATAATAGTCTTGGTTTCATGTGGTCCTGAATTGTTTCTACTTTTGTTTATTTGATTAGAATGATGTTGCTTCTTTTTGTACACACTATTTGTTTGTTTGTATAGCAACTTTTTCCCCCTGTGTATGAGCTAAATATTGTTGGCGTATGAATTGACAGTCCATGCAACAAGGTGATCCAGCTTGGATAGGCTACATCTACGCATTTTCGATCTTTGTTGGTGTGGTATGACTTAAGTCCCATAAGCTCATGTGTCTTATACGGAGTACTATCTTCCACCATGATATCAGTTGCCTTGAAATATCTCTTGTTTGTTCTTTTGATTATTAAATTGTTGATTTTGATACAGTTATTAGTTTAAATTATGTTACATATTTTACTTTAATAACAGTTCTAGTGATGGGAATCTTATATTTTTCTGTTTTGTCATGCCATATTTTGTCTCGATTGTTAGAGAATTAGATACTCTGATAATTGCTTCTCAAGGGCACTGAGGTAGAATGGTCATAGAGTAGTTGCTGGTGTTGCAATCTCACTGTACAATGGACGAAACTTAGCAGCCGCGAGTCTTGTATTGTTTATGTCTTTANTTTTTTTTCTTAGATCTAATATATATGTAATAATGTTTAGATCTAGAGTTATTTTTTCATTTTTTTTATCTTTTCTAATTTCGAAGTATTAGTTTAAATTATGTTACATATTTTACTTTAATAACAGTTCTAGTGATGGGAATCTTATATATTTCTGTTTTGTCATGCCATATTTTGTCTCGATTGTTAGAGAATTAGATACTCTGATAATTGCTTCTCAAGGGCACTGAGGTAGAATGGTCATAGAGTAGTTGCTGGTGTTGCAATCTCACTGTACAATGGACGAAACTTAGCAGCCGYGAGTCTTGTATTGTTTATGTCTTTATGATACTCGTGTGGTTTTGGGAAACTAAAAAAACCAACTAGAAAAAAAGCAGCGGGGGCTTGGGATTGGAACACTTCTCTTCACCTTGTCTTCGTGCGGTCTTCATCTTTTTATTTCTCTCATATTTTGACTTTCCCTAGAAAGAACATGTTTACTTTTGAATTTTGATAGTCTGCTTAGGGATCGATTCTATTTGGTCAATTGTGGTTGGCACTCTTGGCAGAGCCATGTGAAGTCTTGAGATTTTGAGATTGAGCTGCTCCAAGTTATCTTCTTTTGGTATCTCAAATCTTCAGATAGTTCTATGCAGCTATAAATTTTCTAAGAATAGTTAGGTTTGTTTGATATAAGTGGCGTATTTTTTTCCTTGAGTCTTGTCTTTGTGGCATCTATCAATGTCTTTTTTGGTGTGTGGTTCATTTGAGCAAGTACAAAGATGTCAGGGGAAGTTCCAAAGTTTGAAAGATGCACTCCATTGGTGATTTGGTGGTGCGCATGGAGAAAAATCAGCGTATTTTTTTATGATAGTTCTTCCGCTCGGCAAGTGTTTAAACAACAGTTTCTGATGTTGACATATAGTTGGAGTCAAGTTCTTCACTTGGGTCGACTCTTGACTTTTCTTTCTTTCATAGATAAGGTTAATCACGATAGTGAGAGCATAAATTCTTTGGTTCATTTTGCATATGGGTGTCACTTATGGTGTCTTTTTATGTATGGCATCACTCTGTGTCTCTGTGTGTATTTTTGTATTTGAATGTCACCCCCTTGGTGTCCGTTGATCACTGCTACTATTTCTCAATTATCTAAAATTTTGCATGTAGCATTTTTTATGCTTTAGATGCTCAATAAAAACGTACTGATATGTCACCTTCATGGTGTCTTTTTGTATTAATCCTCCTCTAAATTACTTTGTTGTCAGGTATTGGGGGTCTTGTGTGAAGCACAGTATTTCCAAAATGTTATGCGTGTTGGTTACCGGCTTCGATCAACATTGGTAAACCAGATTCTGAGATCCTTGCATATGAATACAAGCATGTGCCTTTTTTTTCATAATTCTGAAAATCATCTGGAGCTTCATGTGACTTATTCATTGTTAAACTTTGATGGGTCCATGCAAGTGCATTTGGTCCTCATCAAGGACTATTTTACCATTGTCATTGCAACAATGCCTTCTGTTTTGAATTACTGGTCTCTTTTCTTTTAGAGTTTTCCTTCGATTTTGACTTTGTAATTGTATTTCCGTGTCTGCGGTGTATGGAAAGAAATAATAGATCTTGCGGTAAGGGTTTTTCGAATCGTTATTACCCATGAGAATAAGTTTCTTGTTAACCTCCATTACTTTTTGGTCTTTCAAGACTTTATCTTTGTCTGAAGAAGAACTTGCTTTGCACAAAATACTCATCTCTCTTTTTTATTGTGGTGAGAGATTGTCATGGTGTATTTGGCATTAAACATTGGAACTACACACTGCATTCCTGTATTGCCATTATTTATCTTGATTTCCTTCTCGTGTAGATTGCTTCGGTGTTCCGTAAGTCTCTAAGACTAACTCATGAGAGTCGAAAAAAATTTCCTAGTGGGAAAATTACAAACATGATGACAACTGATGCTGAATCCCTCCAGGCATGTGACCTTTTATCCTTTTGAAGCATTATTATTGCAATAATCATTTGTGAAAAATGTTGTTTTTCTGCATCCTGTTTTTGGCTACTGACTGAAGTAGGAATTAGCCAATATGTTGATTGGGTTAATCTGGTATATGCTTTAGAACTTCAGTTGCTGTCATAAGTGGAAACTGAAACTTGTTTCTTTATGTGCTAAAGATTTTTCTCAATGTATGCTCTTTTTTCTGTCCTTTCTTTCTTCACTTGTGTTGTGTACTTTCCTCTTTTTACCTTTTTATTGCTTTACAATTTCAAATTGACGGTTTCATTTGATATTCAACATTTCTTACTTATTTTATGGTCTTTTATTTGTGCTTTCAGTGCACTAATTCTCATATGTATTTTAACTGTTGCTGCAGCAAGTTTGCCAGTCACTTCACACACTGTGGTCTGCTCCATTTCGTATTGTTATTGCTATGGTTCTTCTATTCAGAGAGCTCGGAATGGCCTCCATCATTGGTGCTCTAATGCTTGTTTTGCTTTTCCCTTTACAGGTAAGATAACTTCTTTTGAAGTCAGATCCCCTCAGCTTTTAAGGTTTTTGTGAGAGCATTTTATCATACAATAACGTTAATCCTCAATCATATATGATTTTTACTCGATCATCTACAAATTTCTCGAAATATGAGAACCAATATATAAAAAGTAACAATAATACAATTTTTATCTAATTTTTCATCATGAAGTGTCAATTTAACATAACTTCCGTAGACAATTTACTCAAAGAGTTCTCACTTAGCCGTGGATATTAAATTAAAAGGAAAAATAAGTCATAAAAATTAAACTAGAAGTCCACATTCCATGATTTATCTTGACAATATTCATTAGATGTACCTATTGAGACGAAGTAGGAGAAGCTAGAAAAAGAAGTAAAACATAATCTAATAAATATGAACATTTTAGTTTGTTTAAGGTGGATTTTTGGTTTAATATTTGTAAAAGTGTCTATTGAATTATAAGATCTTTAATAGATTATGAGTAGACTCTTAGCTAATCCCTGCATAACACGTATGACAACTACAATGGCGTGATTTTTATTTGTTTGCAAGTGCTTCTTTTTCAAATTAGAATAAATGATTTATCTTTCAAAGAGCCCAACATTTTAAAAAATCTTCTTGTGTTTGACTTGTATATGGATAACAATAAATATTTTTCCTCTTGGTAATCTAATATAGTATGAACCCGAATCAGTATTTAACCGAAATGCATTGAAAAATTTATGCTCTTCTGCTTGTATGGACCATAGCAGGCATAAATGATATATGATGCCTGAACTGTTTTTTACTATCTTGATAATCGATAGAGCTATTAGTTTGAAAAACCAAATGATTTCTTCGTCCTGTGGGGTAGTTAAACTTTGTGCTCAGTTGCGGCTTCTTGGATTACGAGGGATCCAAAGATGCATGTTTATCTCTGTTGAATAATGCAGTCGATTTAGTAGTTTAGCTGCCTGGCTTGCTGAATTTACATGTTGACTCTGTTTCTCGTGTTGGTGCTAGACGTATATCATCAGCAAGATGCAGAAGTTGACAAAAGAGGGATTACAGCGCACTGACAAGAGAATTGGCCTTATGAATGAAATATTGGCTGCTATGGATACTGTAAAGTATGTTAATCAATTCATATGAGCTGTTTAGTTTGGTCTGGTGAGACATCTGGTAGCTAATAAAAGGCCCTCGCCTGCTAATCATGAGCAGATGCTATGCATGGGAGGATAGTTTCCAGTCAAAGGTCCAAAGCATACGAGGGGAGGAGCTATCATGGTTTCGCAAGAGTCAACTACTAGCAGCGGTATGTATGTTTTTAATTGAGAAATATCTGTAGCTTGTGTTAAGCTGATACTGAGTATTCAGTTTGCTGATACGAGGTTATTGTCAATTTATTGTTATTCCTTGCTTCTTGCTGCCATGGATGTTATTGACATTTAGTGATATTTAGCTAAGTGCCTCTGACCTAATTTTTAGGTGTCTAATGATAAGAGACCTCATAAGTATTGAAAGAACGCTATGGTTGAAATGTTGAACCCAATTGCTTCTTTTAAGTTGCATTCAATGTTTTTTCATCCTTGTTTTTTCTTTCCTTTTAGGATCGAAAATACACGATAATTAGGCTTTGGCATAATATGTAATAAATGCAATTGGCTCACTAAACTATTGCTTTTCTTACATTGTGATGTAGCAATGGTTGACACATTTCTCGACACAATTTCCAGAGTCACCCAGAAATTAAGTGGGTTCTCAATTTTTCATCATATGATTGCTGCAGGTTGTATGCTGTAGTATCCAGGATAATATAGTATGTATCTGAGCTTTAATGTCAGTTGCTATTACTCAAAAGTTTTCTCTTTTGGTATCTGGTATTGAGTATTTATCACTTATCAGAGTATGCAGGTGAGATGTGATACTTGATACTACCAATGCTGATTGTCTGTATATATCTACTCATGTTTCATGCATATGTTACGAATCAGTATACTGTGCTATGAGGTCCCCTTTTCTATTATCGGATGTGTTTGAGTGCATGCATGTCAAGCTAAATTTCTGAATACTTTTCTTTCTTGAATTTGCAGTGCAACAGCTTTCTTTTAAACAGTATACCTGTTGTGGTGACTGTTGTATCTTTTGGAGTGTTCTCTTTGCTTGGAGGTGATTTGACGCCAGCAAGAGCATTTACATCGCTCTCATTATTTGCAGTTCTCCGGTTTCCTCTGTTTATGCTCCCGAACGTTATAACTCAGGTACTGTAAGTTCATGTAGTCTTTTGGTGGGAAATCTATTTACAAATGCAGTGGTGCTGTATTGCCGTGTCACTATTCAAGACTAAGCTGTTTGGTTATTGTACTTTAGTAGTCTTGTCATTTTCTAATTTAGTGCTTTCTGCAGTTCCCTTATAGTTTGTCATATTTTGTACTACATAGGAGTTATTTAGTTTCAGTATGGTTTCTTTCTAACTTGAAGCTCTGTACTATTTGTTGAATGCTTTATCATGGTGGTTCGAGTATTAAGGGTACCATTTAGCATGATACGTTAAGGGAGTTTCTTTTTTCATTTTACGTTCAATTTATGGTCTGCTGACAGGTAGTGAATGCAAACGTATCATTGAAGCGGTTAGAAGAACTTTTGCTTGCCGAGGACAGAGTTCTTTTGCCAAATCCCCCTTCTGAACCTGGACTGCCGGCTGTCTCCATAAGAAACGGGAAGTTTGCATGGGATTCCAAGGTTAACTGTTGTGTGATCTATAGTTGTTTAATCCTGTCGCTGCCAGTTTTTTCTGCATCAATTCATACAAGAGCGCCAAACATCTTGTTAAAGTAATTTTGCTAGATTATCTTCGGAGTGTATTTTTAATGGCATTTAGTAAGATTTGCAGTTCTTTAATTCAAATTAAGACCTGTGAACTTGTGAAGCTTAAATTTTTTTTTAAAATAATCAACATGCTTTCAAGTGGTTGTTTCTTAAGCCAATAATTGAAGTGGAAAACATGGCGACATTCATTGTTACTCATTTCTACTTGAAAACAGCTAACAAGGTGCCTCTTTGCTTTGGATAATTGATTTCCTCTTGCTGAATTGTTTCATAGACCTATTGGTTATCCGGTGTCTCGTAGTTTGCTCCTTGCCTTTCCTTAAATACCTTTGACCGGGTGTCATTTAACGAACATTTGTCCATGGCCTGATTTTCCCATTTTTATTTCTGTGGTAAAAGTTGTCTGAAATTTTTGAGGAAAAGTTGTTCATGCTTGAGTAATAGTTTTCTTGACAAAAAGCAAGAATTTTTCTAGTTTAGGAAGCACAAGTTGTGATTGGTGGTGGTTGGATGAGTGTGGTTGGATGTTGTGTAAGAACATGGCAATTAGCATCTGTAATTTCTTCCAGTAGAGGTTTAATATATGGTTGATTGATTTGTCTGTTGTCTTTTTCAGGCGGAGAAGCCGACACTGACTGAGGTAAACTTGGATATATCCAGTGGCAGTTTGGTTGCCGTGGTTGGTGGAACTGGAGAGGGAAAGACATCACTGATATCTGCAATGCTTGGAGAGCTTCCACCATTATCTTCTGACACAAGTGCAGTCATTAGAGGCACAGTTGCTTATGTGCCTCAAGTTTCATGGATTTTCAATGCAACTGTGAGTTGTTTATCTATGTTTTTTGGTCCCTACGTATAGATAATGTCTAGTTGCTTTTGGATTTTACCATCTTTGTCTCTGAAGATAACTAATAGGGGGCGTTTCCAGTTTGGGAAGATTATTTACTAGCGTCATGTTGTATGTGCGTCTCTGTTTTCAGTTTATAATTTTGTGTTTGCAAGATACATGTCGTGCATCCTCTGTTTCCAATTTTTTTTTTTTCCATTGTACCATTGAATATTGTATAGATTTTATTAAAACAAAAAAAATGTAGATTTTAGTTTCTCAGAACATTTGCCTAAAAAGTTCTCACGTAGTTTTATTTTTATTTTTGGTGCTTGGGTACCTCGAGTCATTATAGAAGAACTAGGGCAAGGTAGGGTTGCTTACCCTACCGATAAACATGGTCTTAAGAATTGATCATCAATGCATACCTTGTTAGGGCTGGTCATTTTGACGTGGTTATGTTAAACATATGATTTCCACCGAGTCTCATATGTGACATCCTTCATATTAGAATTTAGAAGTATGTTCACTTTTGCTAAATCTCAACTCTTGCAGGTGCGCGACAATATTTTATTTGGGGCTCCTTTTGATTCAGCTAGATATGAGAGGGCTCTAGATGTGGCTGCCTTGCGGCACGACTTGGAATTACTTCCTGTGAGTATGCAACAACATAAAAGACACAATGGTTGCTTTGTGTGGAGTTTGTTATCACCTTTGTATGCAGTCGTCTTTTATTGGGTTTATGTTTCAAGCTCCTCTTTTTGTTCAACTCCTAGGGTGGTGATCTTACTGAGATTGGTGAAAGAGGAGTTAACATCAGTGGCGGGCAAAAACAAAGAGTTTCAATGGCTCGTGCTGTTTATTCAAATTCAGAAGTTTACATATTTGATGACCCTTTAAGTGCTTTAGATGCTCATGTGGGTCGGCAGGTAATTGATCGCTCCGACACTATTATTTCTTTGATTTTTTCGTCTTTATTATGAATTTCAAATGCTTTTGTAGTTGAGATATTGACTATCTGTTGGAGGGCAATAAAGCCATGTTGGGTCCTTGTTGATGTAACATTTTTGTTCATTTTAGTTTATGTGGACAAGTGGTTTGTGTCTCAATTCCTTTATTCTTATGGTCTGGGTGAGTCAAACAGTATTCGGTTTGAAGGACACCAAAAGGTTTCACCTATGAACATAGCATTGTTAGAGCCTAGAATGTAGGTGCAATTGTTGGAAGGAAAATATGTTTATGCCCTCTTCACCAAGCTTTAGATTTAATACATAATGGGATGCTCCAGTGTCTTATGTAATATATATCCTCTCTGCATTTCTTTCTTATCTGAGTTGCAGTGCCACAGTCCCATTTTTGGCGTCCATTGAAACTTGAAAATATAGGCTAATATATTTATATTATATATTTTCTCCTGTTCAGTCAAAGATCACGAGTATATAGAAGGGGCAATAAGGGATGACACCCATTTGCAAAATAAGTCTATAGTTCCGATGGCAAAACAAGAGCACACTACAAGAAATACTGTTACGGGCGACTGAAAAAGGCGACTGCTTACGTAGTCGCAAATTTAGCGACGGAAAAAATAGTCGGGCGACGGACAGCCGTCGCCAATTTGGCGACGGATTCTTATCCAAAAAAAATCCGCGGGAATCCAATTTGGCGACGGATTTCCGTCGCCAAAATAATACATACGGGCGACGGATTTATCCATTTTGGCGACTGATTTCCGTCGCCAAACCCCCTGATATGTTCGCGAGTCCTTCCTTCCCCTCGTCATTTGCAGAGTTCGTAAATTAAAAAAAAAAAAAAAACCAAACACCGTCACTCCCTCCCACCGTCAACGGACACTAGAGCAACACCGGACCACCCACCACCGCCTTTCACCTATCTAATCTTGCATTTTCAGGTTTGTGACGATTGAATACCTTAATTTTTGTATTGAGTACCTTAATTTTTGTATTGAATACCTTAATATTTTTGTTAGAATTTGTGATTTTAGTTAGTAATTAGATTATTAGGATGATTTTAATAACATTTGTGATGTTTATTAAGTTTGTATGTGTAAATTAATTAGTCTTTTTGGAAATTATTTGTAGTTAGGGTTAGGAAATTGGGGGAAATTGGGGATTTGCTAAATTGGGGGAAATTAGGGAATGCAATTGTTAATTAGTTATTGTTAATGTTAGTATTGTTAGTATAGGGTTAGAAATTGGGGGAATTGTTAATATTGAAGGTAGAATAGGGTTAGAAATTAGGGATTTTGTTAAATTGGGGGAATTGTTAATACAAATATCCGTCGCTAATTGAAATAGTCTGTCGCTAATTTGGCGACAGGGCTGTCGCCAAATTTGGCGACGGATATCCGTCGCCCGCTTTTTTTTAAATCCGTCGCCAAAAGCGACTACGCCTAGCTACGAAAGGCGGGCGACTGGTTTTGGTCGCCAAATTGTATAGGGCGACTGACTTCGGTCGCCCTTTTTAGTCGCCCTTACCAGTAACTCTTGTAGTGGCAGAAAATTATCAAATGAGAATGAGATTTGCGTAGCGTCCTCTTTCTTATCAGTCTTCTCTCTATCATAAAATTGTTATGATGTGTATGAGTTCACTTTATATTGCCCCGCGATAGACATTGAAACTATTCATCTTCTACATCTCTGAAAACTTAATTATTATCACCTCCTACACTTGAACTGTTGGATAAAAATAGGAGATATCATGTGACCCTTCAGGCAAATGATCTAACAACCTCCAGCACTTCTGTAAAAAAATTCAGCTACATCCTATGCGTTGTACTGCCAAAACAGTTCGATGACCGCTACAACTCTTCCCCTTTATCTCTATAGATGCCCCAATGACCAATAATTAACCAAATACCGGATCTGAGCCTATATTGAGTGTCACTCTGAATTAATAGTAGTAAAAAAGAATACTAGACTTCAGATTTTGTGAGTGTCATTCCACTTTTAGGTTGTGTTCTTTCAAGCAGGAAAACTTGAGATGATTTGTTTTTTCATTGCGGTTTAGTATCTATCTTCTGAAGGTGGTTGTTTATACTCATATGCATAAACTTTTCGTCCATTATACAACTGTACTTGTTAGATATATGTCGTCTTTGGGATGAATATGGAATAATAGTTCTTATGAGAATGAACTATAAAGCAAGTCTTTGGTTTTGACACTACAGATAAATCATTGAACCTTCTATAACTAGGGATCATGAGGCCTTGTGACTTGTGAGTGATTGAGGTCGCTTTCTTGTGGTATCACTTTCTGTGTGAGTTTCAGGTGTTTGCATCAGCGATATATTGTGATCCGTGTTGTTTTTCCTTCGAATTTTTTCCAGGAAATCTTATCCCCTCCTACGTATACATTTGTCCGTTATGAAAATATATGCCTGCGGGTTCTGTTATCTATTGGAAGTCTTTGATATAGTCTTTGGTGAAAAAGTTCTAAGCGCTAATTCTTGCTATTGTGAACATTGTACAGGTTTTTGAGAAATGTATCAAGGGGGAACTGAGCGGAAAAACTAGGATTCTTGTCACAAACCAATTGCATTTTCTGTCACAAGTTGATAGAATCATTTTGGTCCATGATGGCACTATTATGGAAGAAGGGACTTTTGAGGAGTTATCTGAAAATGGGTTAATGTTCCAAAAGTTAATGGAAAATGCGGGAAAAATGGAAGATTATTCAGAAGAGAACCAAGATGTTGAGAACAATGACGACAAGGCCCAAAAATCTGTAGCAAATGGTATCTTGGATGAAAAATTAAAAGATTCTTCTCATTCTAAAAAATCAAGTGATGGAAAATCTGTTCTGATCAAGAAGGAAGAACGGGAGACTGGTGTTGTTAGTTGGAATGTCTTGATGAGGTAATACAATGTTATGCTAGAATGGGTAAATCCTGCATGGCTGCTTACTGTGTTTTTTAGAAATTTTTCCATAAAAGTGTTTTGCACTTGTCCTGTCTTTTGTAAATATCTGTCTGGCATGTTTACCGTTTCCGAAATATCGACCTCCTTTCATGTTGTATAATATAAGCTGTTGAGAGGAAATTTTGAACATCCATATAGTACTATGTTATCTGAAAAGGACACTTGGATAGTAGAATGCATCAAAGGGCATTGGCATTTGACGAATCTTTTTGTTAATCTTATACTATAGCATGACATTTCTGGGCATGAGCATTGTTGGTTTGTCCACTTCGTTTTCTCCAGTAGGCTGTTGGGTTTTCGATGTAGACATCCAAGGTATATGTGATATGCATATATATGATTTCGCATCCTAAATTTAAAGGAAAAGTTTGTCTTTTAGATGTAAGTGGTTTATCGTATCAAATCACTAGGGCATCCCATTTCAATGGGTAACGTTCTCTATCCTGGTCGGTCAATATGTCATGGTGGTCGGTCAAGATGTCATGGTATTAGGATGACACAGATGTATCGTTGTGAGTCACGGTCAATTTGGCTGGAATTTCAAAACACAATAATCAGATGTGTTTGTTCCAAACTTCTAATTTCTTGAAATCGGAATTTTGGGTTGATTTACCATGTAAGTCGTTTATGTTCTCTCCCTTTTTTACTCAAATACATACACGATTTGCAAATAGCCATTTTTTTTGATTGCTGGATTTGGTAAAGTTAAATCTTTGGTTTGTGGGTAAATGCAGGTACAAGAATGCACTTGGAGGGACATGGGTGGTTATGATTCTACTGTCATGCTATGTCTTGACAGAAGTGTTACGTGTTTCAAGTAGCACATGGTTGAGTGCTTGGACAGATCAAAGCTCCTCAACACGTTATTCTCCATTGTTTTACAACGCTATCTATGCACTGTTATCATTTGGCCAGGTACGTTTACATTTTGTTGTCTTTCATTGCTCAGTAATAAATTCATCCTATGAAAATTGTACATTGACAATAGAGGTTGATAGCCAGGGCATTTGCATTGGGTATTTGTAAAACTTAATTTACTTGTTTTGTTCATCAGTAATGCTTTATTGGTTTCCAGGTCCTTGTCACCTTGTTGAATTCTTATTGGTTGATCACTTCAAGTCTTTATGCTGCTAAGAAACTTCATGATGCTATGCTTGGCTCTATTTTACGGGCTCCTATGGTCTTCTTCCACACCAATCCCCTTGGACGAGTGATCAACAGATTTGCGAAAGACCTTGGTGATATAGATCGGAATGTTGCTGTATTTGGAAACATGTTCCTCAACCAAGTATCACAACTTCTTTCCACTTTTGTACTTATTGGAATCGTGAGCACTATGTCCCTCTGGGCAATAATGCCTCTTCTTGTCTTGTTCTATGGTGCCTATCTATATTATCAAGTACGATTTGCCTTTCTTTATCTCCTCGCTACTGATCTGGTTTAAATAATTTTAAAATGCGGCAAAATAACATTTATGTATTTCACAGAGCACCGCCCGAGAGGTCAAACGACTAGATTCTATTACCAGATCACCTGTTTATGCTCAATTTGGAGAAGCATTAAATGGGCTATCAACCATCCGAGCTTACAAGGCTTATGATAGGATGGCCAGAATCAACGGGAAGTCCATGGATAATAACATTAGATTCACTCTGGTGAACATGAGTGGGAACCGGTGGCTTGGTATCCGTTTAGAAACGATAGGGGGTCTTATGATTTGGCTTACGGCAACTTTTGCCGTCATGCAGAATGGAAGGGCAGAGAACCAAGAGGCATTTGCCTCTACTATGGGTTTGCTCCTAAGCTATTCCCTTAATATCACAAGTCTGTTAACCGGTGTACTGAGGCTTGCTAGTCTCGCAGAAAATAGTTTTAATGCCGTTGAACGGGCGGGAACCTATATTGATTTGCCATCTGAGGCACCAGCCGTTATTGAAAGCAATCGGCCACCTCCTGCATGGCCTTCCTCCGGGTCTATCAAGTTTGAGGATGTGGTGATGCGTTACCGACCTGAACTCCCTCCTGTACTTCATGGTGTTTCATTTTCAGTACCTCCTAGTGATAAAGTTGGAATAGTTGGGCGAACAGGTGCTGGAAAATCTAGCATGCTCAATACGTTATTTCGTATAGTAGAACTTGAAAGAGGGAGGATACTGATTGATGACTATGATATTGCCAACTTTGGACTGACTGATCTTCGTCGAGTGCTTGGTATCATACCTCAAGCACCTGTTTTGTTCTCAGGTATTTTTAAACAGATTTTGGTTGCAATTTTCTTGGTACTACTTGAATAGTTGGCCTCCTGCACTTGTGATTTTTGTTCCTGGTTGGGGTCATGGTTTTTATATTGGGCGACATGGTAATATCACACTACAATCGCATTTAAAATGTTAGGAAGGTTACCTTGTCCACGTACTGAAACGATAGGAGACACATTCATGATGCAACGACCTAGATCAGGCCATACGAGATCAAGATGAGATCGAAATTAATATCATGGTAATAAATTTGAGATGCAAAACTGTACTGTGACTGCGGTTTAAAGGTTTTGACATATATAAAACCAATTGTATACTGCCAATTACAATCACATGAAACGAATTTTCCTGAGAACTTTGATATTACGACTTTTTATCATTATTTCATGTAAAAAAATCTCATCTAATAATTTATCGACTCTCTTTACACCCAGGATCTGTACGATTTAATCTTGATCCTTTTACTGAACACAATGATGCTGATCTGTGGGAAGCTTTGGAAAGGGCCCATCTGAAGGAGGTCATCAGGAGGAATCCTTTAGGTCTGGAGTTTGAGGTAAGTTGTTTTCCAATAATTGGATTTATTTTTGAGCTGATTCTCCTTTTGCACAAATGCCTTAAACTCCTAGGGGTTAGAAACAAAGCTGTTGAATTAATTTTTCCTTTTGTGTTTTAAGGTCTCAGAAGCTGGGGAAAACTTCAGTGTTGGGCAGCGGCAACTGCTTAGTCTTGCAAGGGCTTTGCTCCGAAGGTCCAAAATTTTAGTTCTTGATGAAGCAACTGCCGCAGTTGATGTTAGAACTGATGCTCTAATCCAGAAGACAATTCGAGAAGAATTTAAATCATGTACTATGCTCATCATTGCACATAGATTGAACACTATAATTGACTGTGACCGCGTCCTTCTACTCGAAGCTGGCAAGGTAATGTATTCTGTTTTTTTTGTTTTTTTTAATATTTCTTCTGTTTACCAAGTACATGAAAAAGCATAAATTATACTGAATGCATCTCTCAAAGGCGATTTCACTCTCCAAAGGAGAGGTTTCCGCTAATAAATTTTAGAGTAAATTACAAATAACTCACTTTTATAGCTAACCTTTTTTAAATAACTCCCTTTAATAATTTTTTATCCAAATAATTCCCTTATAAACCCTGATTTTCGGCAAATAAATGCCTCTTTACCAGAACTAGATTTATTTTTTATAATTTGATCGATTTACCCTTACTTATAAGGTAATCCCTACATCGATACTATGTTTTCATAACCTGTGACCAATTCCAAACCTCTCTCAAATCTAGTACAGTCAAATCATACACTATGAACGAACAAGAATCAAGCATAAACTTGTCGTTTTGTATTATTTAAAAAACAATATAGTGAGTAAATGAGTAGAATAGTAATTTAACATCTTATGTAAGTGAAAAAATGAAGGGACAAATGAATTTTTGGCTGGAAAATTCAAAAATAAGTCTCATTCCAATGGAGAGGCATTGATTTGTATAAAAACATGTTTTAAAAAGGGAGTTATTTGAATAAAAAATTATAAAAGGGGGTTATTTCAAAAAAGTCGATTATATAAGGGAGTTATTTATAATATACTCTAAATTTTAAAACTTGAAAATAGAAATTCTCATGTAATACAGTTGTACTCTTAAAATATTGTAAATTGTTCACTAAAGACTCACACATATACCTATACTGTTAAGTTCTTGATTTGGCTCAGGTTACAAGCGGTTTAACTATAATATGTAAAACCGTCTTATGCAAGTATTTTTTATTTCAAAATTGATTTATCTAAAAGAAGATAGACTTTAATTATATTCACTATAAACTTTAGTTATATAGTCTCTTCATTCATTTCATTTCCGTACGTTTGTTCAAAACATGTGAGATTTTGAACAAATGCATAGAAATGAATAGAGGGGGTATTTGTTTTGAAGACGCGTGTACCCTCATCCTAAGGCAGTCATTGCATCTTTAAGCATCGATTCCTAACTTGTTCAACTCTTTGATATGTACTTGTGTCCAGCACCTGTACCCAAGTTCTACTAACGTACCCATCACCAGATAAGAAATAAACTGAAACTACAACCACGTCATCAGCCTTAAGAAGTACAAGGGATGGTGTCAGGTCAATTTGTAGATTAAATCTAACTCTTAAGTTGGATTATTTGTGAAGTCAATCAAGCCATTGTCTGAATTCCAAAGATTGGAAATTTGTGTGATATTTCTCTAGAATGCCTTTTGGTCAAAGTTTGTATTCATCCTTTCCCAGGTTGTGGAATACGATACACCAGAGAGGCTTCTGATGAAGGAAGAAAGTGCTTTCTCTAAGATGGTTCAGAGTACAGGAGCCGCAAATGCTCAGTATTTGCGCAGCCTAGCATTCGGTACTGAAAGAGAGAACAGGTCAATTGGAGATGAGACTAATAAGCTTGATGGGGAAAGGAGGTGGTTAGCATCTTCAAGGTGGGCAGCCGCAGCTCAGTTTGCCCTAGCCGTCAGCCTAACGTCATCGCAAAATGACCTTCAGCGGTTAGAGATTGATGATGAGGATAATATCCTGAGGAAGACGAAGGAAGCCGTCATAACACTCCAGGGGGTTTTAGAAGGAAAGCATGACAAAGTTATTGAGGAGACACTTGAGCAATACCAAGTACCTAAAGATCGATGGTGGTCATCTCTATATAAAGTTGTTGAAGGTTCCTGCTCATCCTTTCATCTCTTATTATCGTCACTCTGACTTCTTTTGCCCAAGATTGAGATGGCTTTTGAATCTTGATTTTTAATAACGCCAATGTCTCGCCGCCACAAAGGTTTTGGCCAAACTTAATACTCCCTCCTTTCAAATGAATTCCATACGTTTGTTTAATATATGTGAGGTATATTTTAATCAAACGTATGAAATTCATTTGAAAAGAGGGAGTAGGCTTTAAGATGTACCCTGTATTTAAGAGCACAAAATATTTACATGTTTGTTTTCCAAAACATCGTGATTCATCAAATTAACCAGTGGATTTTCTAAAATAACATCATTATTTGACCCTTGGGCCTTGGTTATATTCAAAAGTCTTGCTCACAAGTTTTACCCAATTTACTTATTTTCTTATTTCCATCCTGTGGTCCAATTTCTACTTTCTTTCATATTCGCAAGAACATATTTTCGTCTCTAAATAGTTCAATTGCATGCTTTTGAAAAGCCCTAGTGCTTCAGTTTTATAAGTTTACCTCAAGTGAGCTCTCTTGCTTTCCCAGGTCTTGCGGTGATGGGTAGGTTGTCGAAAAGTAGGCTTCATCATCCTGACTACGATTTTGATGACAAGACGATTGACTGGGATCGTGTTGAAAGTTAAACCAGTTTTGGAGCTGTCCTTCCACATTGTGATTCTTCTATGTGATCTCTTATTCTTCCTTGTAACTTAATCAGGGAATGAGGGTTTATCTGTAACACTAATTAATTTGTGATACTTCAAGTGTGAAATAAACTTGAAGTGGTTTTGCAACATTTGTAAGTTCCAATGTAGAAGAGTTTTGTAGACCAGCAACGATATGAGATTCGTACTGTAACAAAAGCTTTGCTAAAATTAAAAACAACCGAATTGGGGTTCATGCATGACGACTTTAGCTGATTCTTTTTTCTTTTTTCTTTTTTCTTTTTTTTCACAATTAGCGAGATATTTTTATGTACTGAAGTTTATAAAAGACTCATGAAGTGGTGGATGAGTTCGTTACTGCCTTGATTTGGGTTCAATGCTGGGTAACTATGCTATTGGGTTTGTGTACAAGTCGATATGTCAAATCAACAAATATAACCAATACAAATAGACAATGTCTTTATTTTTCAACATTATATTGACAAAAAGTTCAATATTCACCAGGTTTCCTATGACGGATGGACAGCTCAAGTTTTTATTACTGATTTTACGAATGTAGGTAAAAATGATGTAGGCGATGTTTTCCTGGGAAATGTATGACAGGCTATTTTATTTCACATTCATACAAAACATGTTGAACAAAAAACGGCGTATGCACCAAATCACCCTTATAGGCTTGTTTGTAGCTATGATTCAGAGACTTGCTTAAGATACAGCTGAAATATTTGATTGGGACCTGATTAAGAGTACACAGGCATGAAAACCAGGTAAGCTTCTGGATTGTATGTTTTAAGTTCATAAACTTCGTTGATTGGCTCAACAGAACATTAGGAGATTTCATTATCTAATCAAGCATAAAAACCTGATAAAGAGGGCAACATTGCGTTCACAGTCAAGAGGCACACATCACAGTTAAGGAGTTTCCATTCTCCCTAAAATTTGAATAGTAGCCAAACCTCTTGTCGCTTTTCCCTCATTGCATCTACATGGACAAATCATCCATTGCATCAGTGGAGCTTTCTTACAGCTGTGATAACGTGTCTCCAGCAATTCCAAGTAGTCTGTACCCTTTGGGCCTAACTGTTGAGGGCCCTCTCTATTGGCCATAACTTCACTGATCGACTACTCCAAAGTCCAAACATCCTTCATTCCATCGTCTACAGCTTAACAAGCAAATAACTACGAACAATCAATGCCTTCTTCCTCTCCGATATCTATCTGATTCTAGTTTCTCTGACAATACACTCTCAGAATATCTATGTTTCCGTTTACGTCTCTCCGTTTCTGAATTGTCTGATGAACTGAATCCAGCATCATTCTTAGCGGTCTTGTAATTGCTGCTTCTCTTGCCTTTGCTGCTCAGCTTCCTCTCGAAGTCAGGCAATCTATCCTTATGTGTCTCTCTGTATTTACTGGAGTCCATATTGTCAGCTTTATGTGAGCAGTTATGTCGGCTCTTTGTGTAATACCTCTCATCACCAGACCCATCTGACAAAGACTTTTTGCTCTTCTCCCTCTTATGCCTGTGTTCTTTCCTTGATTTCTTGTATTTATCACTATCACTATCATCACTGTTGGTGGGTGATTTTTTTTTACTCTTGCTCTTTTTCGAATTCTTTCGATCATAGTCACTATCAATAACACTACCAGAGCTAGTATCTTCACAACTAGATGTGGGAGATCGTCGTTTCTTATGCTTGCTTTTCCTTCTAGACTTCTTTCTGTGCTTTTTGGAGGAGAAATTAGTCAGCAACTCTGGTATACTCCCACCACTAAGAAACCCTGCGCAGATTTTTTGATCAATAACCTGGACATTTTAGATGTCGGCAGGGTACAGCAACCAACATTGAGCTGATAAATATTTTTTTACCTCCATACTCATCAAAAATATCCTCGGCAACTATTTGCTGGTTAGGATCATTAGGCTGAAAGCCACCACGAGGAGGGCTTATTCCAGGTTTTTGTTTCAACTCCCATTTCAGTGGCTGAGAATATCCATAAGAAAATGTATTAATACAAAGAACTACCTTCAAGGGACACCAGAAAAGGTACTACTCTCGTCTTCCAAGACCGCCCTCCTACGATAGGGCAATAGGATTAGGAATGCTGTATTATTGCTTCACCATGTTTGCAAATGCGAAGCCAGGGCATTGAAAATGGTATCATAGTGTGGTCGGCTAGCTACTTTACACAGCATCTAACATACATGTTTTTGACACATAGGTTTGACAGGAGAGGCCAAGCATAAATTGCATAGTATGATAGGGGAATAGGAGGAAGATAAAAGCGACGGAAGGAAAGCAACACGAACCTCAGTTGAATCGATGTGAGCCATGATAGTTGTCAAAGGATCATCTCTTTTGAGCCTACTCTCCTCATTAGGCATTATAACATCCTTCAATGGGCAGTCACGATCACCACTTTGATGACCGAAATTTCCACACCTTGCACACTTGACATTGCGAATCTCAACAGCAAAAGGCTTAGCCCTACCAGCAACTCCGGTCTCCAACCTGAAATATGATGAGATTACATTCAATTCCCGTATGTCAACGGAACGATAGCTAAGATGGTGTTTGACAACAATATGATACCTGGGTGCATTTTTGAGGGCAGCAAATTGTTCTTCAGTTGGCAAAGAACGACCAAACACATCCTTGGGCCTCGCTTTCTTTTTATCTTCCTTGACTGGTCCGATCTCCGAAGAAGAGGCGGCAGCAGCAGCAGCACCATGGGGTAGAGTATTATTTTTGTCATCTAGAATCTCAGCAGCTTTAGCACTTTCAGCATTATACCCAGGTGGACGAACATACATAAAGCTAACAGCTTGCATAAGATCCACCTTTTGTTTCTCCTTTTGAGAAAGGAGAGAAGTCTGACGAAGGAAGTCTTGTTCTTGAGCATACTCGCGAGCGACTTCTTCAGTGCGCCGTTCGCGCTGAGCATGTGTTTGTTCAGCGATCCATTTACGCCTTTGATTAGGGTATGATAATGGATGCCATGGTTTTTGATTTAGGAAATTGTGACTCCAAGCTGTTCCTGATGTCGTTTTGTAATCAACTTCTCCTCCTTTATCTGTTAATCTCTTCCTTAGATTTGATACTCCTCCTTCTTCGTCTTCCATTCTTCCCCTTTCCCCTTTTCCCCCTCTCGTCTTCCCCTTCTTTCTTTCGCTTCTTTTCTACAGACAACAATACCACCCGTCAGATATTTCCAAACCAAACCCGACCGGTTGACCTGTTTCCAAGTCTATTTACTATTAGGCCCATCCCAATCCCAATTTTATGTTCTCTCCTATCTCTTAATCACAACAATTTTAGAGAAGCGCTCTTTTTTGCCTAAGGTATACTACTTTTAAGAATCTGTTCATAATATCTTAAATGTTCCATTTTTGTACCCATTATACCTCTTAACGTAACGGCCATTAAAGTGATTTTAAGTTTTGATAACGTGGCATGATTAGTAATTAAATTAATACTCCCTCCTAGTCTCAATGTTGGTTCCCTTTCTTCTGGACAACAAAATTAAGGAAATGAATTGAGAACACACAGAACACCCTACCCCACTTGAAATTGAATTTGGATCACACAAAACTTAACAAATAAGGAAAAGGGAACCAACACTCAACTAGCAACGAAAATGAAAGAGAAACCAACATAGAGACTAGGATGAGTAATAAATATGAAATAAAAATAAAAGTTTGAACATTTATCATGATACCCATCTATTCGCAACATTCATCCAATCCTTATAGCACACACAGATTCGAAGGGGTATTATAATAACTAACCCTGATTTCTAGCAGTACACTCGATCGAGTATAGCTGAGTACTCGACCGAGTAAAGTGGACCGAGAGTCATCTGGGTTAAACCCAGATCCTGTTCTGGCGTCACTCGGCCGAGTGGCTGGTGCATTCGACCGATGCTCTCGAGCACTCGACCAAGGGAGCCAGCTCAGACCCAGAAATCCGAGATTTGGGTTCCGTGTTTTGGGCCTTACTATATAAGCTATGAACAATATTTTCTCTCTCTTCTACAACCCTAAAGACTCTCAAACTGTAATACCCAATATTTTATAATTATATATTTTATATTGTTTTACGAATTATGTATAAGACGGAATAATAAAATAATAATGATAATAATAACAATGCATAATACATACATATACATATATAGAGAGGGGTTCAAATGAGTCCCTATATTTGGTTGAGTCCTTGAGTCTCATTATCAACCATTAGATTAAGAAGAGTGGATGGTGGAGATTAGAGGAGGAATTAGGCAACTTTAATGCAAAAAAAAAAA
>VHZZ01010748.1:14014-24741 GCA_009801015.1 Silene noctiflora | reverse complement strand
TATATATATATATATATATATATATATATAGTCCTTCATATCATATAAGTCCCTAAGTCCTTCTAAGAGCGGATGAGTAAAACCAATTGATGAGATGAAAGGAGAAGGTGGGCCCTAGTTTGGCCAAAAAAAAGGAAAAACGTGAAAATAGGAGAAAGGGCATGGAATGTGACTGATTTTTCTGTCAAACACACTGTTTATTGTACTTCCTCTGATTAAACAAATGATCAAACCCCAACAACCTAGATTATAGTTGCATGTACCCATTCATTATCGTTCATTTGCAACTCCCTCTACATTGAGAGCAACTGAAAACCCCACAAAATCACCTCCATTCTTCCATTCAAAACCCTAAAATTCAGCCCAAACAATAAAAAACCATCGACAATCTACTTTAAACAACAGGAATTATCACAAACATCATGGTTCATTTTTCATCACAATAATCATGGTTCATTGTTCATAAAAAACCAGCGACGTCTTCAAGCTTCTACAAAATAAAGGAATTATCTTCAATCTTCAAAACAATTCAAAGAAATGGATGATATGCATATTGTAGCCATCAATGGTAAGATAAATTTCATCAACCTGTTTCTTTTTATTTATTTTTATCAATTTATTTGGTTAGGTTATAAACTAGGTCATTTAAAACCATATCTGAAATACAGAGTTGTTCATCACGTTCATCAACCACAAATTTTAAATACAATACAGAGTTGTTTCACTGTGGGCAAATTATGTGTAACTTATTATGTGCTTATTTTGTGCTTATTATGTGCAACTCCTATACAGTGTATGTGCAACTTCTATTCTTCAAGTACGACAACTTCTTCTAATTATGTGCTTATTATGGGCATTTGGAATATTGTTGTTTAAATTAAATTAAACCATTATGTGCAACTACTTCTAAGATATGTGCAACTTCTATGCTTATTTTTGCAACTTCTATTCTTTTTGTGTGCAACTCTTTCAACTTCAAGTTGCCATTTATGTGCAACTTCTATGCTTATTATGCGCAACTCCAATATAGTTATGTGCAACTCCTGGCCATTATGTGCAACTTCTAGACCATTATGTACAACTTCTAAGCTTATATGTGAAACTTCTATTCTTTTTGTGTGCAACTTTTTCAACTTCTTCTGTGTAACTTCTTCTCCCATTTTGGTTGAATTAAATTAATGCTTATTCAATGNGTGTGCAACTTTTTCAACTTCTTCTGTGTAACTTCTTCTCCCATTTTGGTTGAATTAAATTAATGCTTATTCAATGTAACTTAATTCTTATTAATCAATTCTTAAATTAATTCTGACCTAATCTTGTATATATTGTTTTTTAAATTAAATTAAACCATTAATTTATTTGAAACTTCTATGCTTATATGTGCAACTCTTATGCTTATATGTGCAACTTCTATCCTTTTATATGCAAACTTCAAGTACATTATGTGTATTTTCTTCTCAGTTATGTGCAACTTCAAGTTGCCATTTACATTTATGTGCAACTTCTATGCTTATTATGTGTAACTTCAAGTTGTCATTTATGTGCAACTTCTAAGTTTATATGTGTAACTTCTATTGTTTTTGTGTGCAACTTTTTCAACTCCTTCTGTAACTTAATTCTTATTAATTAGTTCTTTTTGTGTGCAACTTTTTCAACTTATTCTGTGTAACTTTTCCCATTTTGGTTGAATTAAATTAATTCTTATTCAATGTAACTTAATTCTTATTAATTAATTCTCAAATTAATTCTGGCTTAATCCTGTGTAACTTCAATTAAGTGAATGCGCAACTTTATCACAGTCAAAGTAACGAAAATTAAAATAAAAAATATGGACAATTTAAATTAAACCATTACATTGCCATTGAGAAGGTGCGTAATTTACAACTAAAATGCGGACTATTTAGATAGTTATAGAAGAAAAAAAAAGGACAGACTTGCCCTAAAATTTAAATAATTATAACTAAACTTCTAGCAATCAGAGCCATAATACCCTTCACTGCCAGAAGCTTCGTTGCCAAACAGATAGCCTTCGTTATCGTCGCTATCGTCGGATTCTGGTTGTTCGAACTGACGGTCATACTCATATTTTTCCAAGGGGGTTGGGCGGTAGGAACAGCCACAAAATCTCTGGACTGTCCTATCATCCCTAGAAAAGGTACCATGCCTCGAACATTTTCCCTGACCAATTGCCTATTATAATCAACGTCCACTTTGGACGTTCCAAACTCAACAAGGAACCACTCTGCCCAACGCTTGCAAACTTGTGTCATGTTCTTCTTGTCGGGTTTTGCAACCCAATCAAACATATTGGTGATTAGTTCCTGTAGGGCGAGGAATTGATGGGGCTTCCTACTTCGGTTGGAACGCCCTCTTGAACATCAGGACTGGTGAAGATGTTCTTATTAACGAACTGTCTTTTTTTTCCAATCTACGTAATCACGAAGGAATTCTGCCTTGTCGTTTTCATTTGCATATGTTGATCTAGTGCACTCAAAATTTTCCATATTAGACGTTTGTATGTGAGGGGGAAAGGTTTGTGTTTGAAAAAGGAAAGATTATGTATGACAGACGATAAAAAATGATAGGATTAAACGGTTTATATATCACATTAGAGGATAAGGTTATTAATTACGGAATGCAAATGGTTCTAAAAAACTGACTAGAGGGCATGGCGGTTGAAATAAAATGAACAGTTGAAATAAAATGAACAGTTGTGTTTTTTCAAATTCACATCAGTTGTGGGCCATAAGCTGTGCAACTTCTTTTCATATTCACATAAGAATTTCTATAACTATCTATGTGTAACTCCTAAGCCAAATATGTACAACTCCAAGAAAGATATATGCAACTTCTATTGATGAAGTTGCACTAATCATGCTTGGTGTTCCACATTTAACGCTAAAAGTTACACACTCACTGCTTTGAAGTTATACATGATGTGTGCAACTTTAATTGTTCTTGTGTGTAACTTCATTAACCAATCTGTGCGACTTCATATGTGGTGTGTGCAACTTCAATTGTTATTATGTGCAACTTCATTTCTTATTGTGTACTGTTTCTTTATTACTTAATGTTTAACTAACCAGAGGACATGTTAGTTGAAATGAAATGAGCATTTGTGTCTTTTCATATTAGCATCAACCGATAGAAATATGTTAAATTGGATAGCTGTGGGCCATAAGTGTATTTCACCATTTCTTCACAAATGTATTTCATCATCTATGCTTATTTATGAAAATTCTATTATTTTGTGTGCAACATCTATGCTTTTTGTGTGCAACTTCTATGCTTGTTGTGTGCAACTTCTATCTTTTTGTGTGCAACTTCTATGTTTTTTGTGTGCAACTTCTATTCTTATTTATGTGCAACTTTTATTCTTATTTATGTGCAACTTTTATGCTGATATGTGCAACTTCAATTCTTATTTATGTGCAACTTCTATGCTGATATGTGCAACTTCAATTCTTATTTCGTGTGCAACTTCTATGCTTGTTGTGTGCAACTTCTATGCTTTTTGTGTGCAACTTCTATCCTTGTTGTGTGCAACTTTTATCCTTTTGTGTGCAACTTCTAGGCTTTTTGTGTGCAACTTCTATTCTTACTTATGTGTAACTTCTATTCTTATTTATGTGAAACTTCTATGCTGATATGTGCATGCAACTTCAATTCTTATTTTGTACAACTCCAAGAATGATATGTGTAACTTCATTTCTGATTCTGTGCAACTTCATAGACTGTTCCTAAGTTAAACCCTATTAAGTGATTTACTTACACTTTAATTTGTGTTTGCATCAGATGACGCGGAAACTAAATATTGCAAGCACGTAGCGAGTGAGTTCACACCTCATGTTGGCCAAGAGTTTAATGAGATGGACGAGTCTGTTACGTTTTATAAAATATATGCACTAGCTTATGGGTTTGATGTTCGCAAGTACACGACCAAGAAATGGCGTGATGGTGAAGTGAAGTCAAGACTATTGGTTTGCAACCGACAAGGGTTCAAATATGTACCGAAAGGCGAATCAGCTTCTATTAAGGGTGTAGGCTTCGTCCCTGTACAACATAGAAATTATACCATAAAGAGGATTTGGTGCAAAGCGCGAGTTAGGTTATTCATGAAGAATGGTTTGTTGTTAATTGATCGGTACCACGAGTGACACAATCACAAGCTTATATCCGTTCAGGACCGAGAGTTTCAAAAGTTGTCGTGAAACATAACAGATTTTCACAAGTACCTGATTGTCCAAAACTCAAGGGTCAGTGTTCGATGTATTATACTAGTTTATCACTGTTTTTGTTTAATATTGAGTCTTAATTGTTGGTATTTGGGATTACAGTTGCGGATAGGAGCAACAAGGACGTACAACATGTGTGTCAAACATGTTAATGGTTTCGAAAACATTGGAGCAACTTTAACTGATTTCAAAAACTTCCACAGGGATGTGAAGTGCTTCCTCCATGAAAGGGACGGGCAGTTGTTCATAGATCGTTTCAAGAATATGGCAGAGAATAGGCAGGATTTTTATTTTGATTATGAAGTTGACACCGACAATAGCCTCCGTAGGGCATTGTAGGCTGACGGCGCTGCTAGAAGGAACTACTCCATATTGGGTGATGCAGTTTCATACGACCCAACATACTCGACGAACAAGTATGATATTATTTTCACGCCATTCACCGGTATAGACCACCTTAAACGGTCAATGACATTCGGAGGAGCAGTTATTGCGCATGAAGACCATGAATCATTTCAATGGGTTTTCAGCAGATTTCTGGATGCTATTGGGGGAATGGAACCACAGTACATTATAATCGATCAGTGTCCCGACATTATTAAAGTCGTTCCCCTTGTGTTCAAAACAGCTCGGCACCGGTTTTGTATGTGGCATCTCATGAACAAGGTGCCAGCTAAGTTCAGGGTGACAAGGGGAGAATATATGGAGTTTATGAAGAAGTTGAATGACATTATCTGGGACGACGACTTAGAAGCATTAGAGTTTGACATTCGTTGGGCAGAAATAATAGAGGCACATGGTCTTGGCAACGATGACTGGTTCACAGACACCTACAACAAAAGGAGCTAGTGGGTGATGGCGCACTGCAGGGACTTGGCCATGGGAGARATTATGAAGACCACACAGAGATCCGAGAGCATCAACAGTTTTTTCAAAAGGTTTGAACAAAAAACGGGCACGCTGGTTGAGTTTTGGATGCGTTTTGAGAGCGCTATGGACCATCAACGTCATAAACAGAAAAAGCTTGACAATGAAAAACGACACTCCTCACCAAAGACTGCTACGCATGTGGCTATGGAGATTCACGGGGTTACCGTATAAACTCATAAGGCCTTCAAAGAATTCCAGGAAGAGGTAAAAACTCTGTCGATACGTGTAGGACTGGGGGCTATGAAAAAAAAGAGGGGCTGGAGATAATAGTCGTTAAAGATTCATGCAGACAAAGAAGTTACGACGTCGAATACAACCCAGGTAATAAATAAAGCTAGTTTTTTTATAGTTAAATTTTTGTTTTTCCAGTTCAATCCTTGTGTGCAACTCCTATTACATTCTGTGTAACTCCAATGCTATTTTGTGTAACTCCAATGCTTTTGTGTGTAACTTCTGTTTCAGTGTTCAGCCCAATGTGTTCAACTCCTATTTCATTCTGTGTAACTCCTATGTAATTGGTTTTTATAATTCAATCTATTTTTTCCAGTTCAATCGTTGTGTGTAACTCCTATTACATTCTGTGCAACTCCTATGCTATTCTGTGTAACTCCAATGCATTTGTGTGTAATTTCTGTTTCAGTGTTCAACCCAATGTGTGCAACTCCTATTCCATTCTGTGTAACTCCTATGCAATTGTGCGTAACTTCAGTCCACTTTTGTATAACTTCAAAGAATAAATGCGCGTAACTTCTACAAATAATGAGTAACTGTGTCTGTTTGGTGTTAAACCAGTAACGCTTGTGGCGCATTGCACCTATAGAATGTTTGAATGAAAGGGTATTCTTTGCAAACATATAGTTTGGATTTAGTCCTCACACGGGAGGAAAACAATCCCTGAGAACTATGTCGCTAAAAGATAGACAAGCAATGCACTTCCATTTAAATTGTTAGATTGTGAGGGTATTACCACTAATGTTTCTGATGGAAAGCAAATTAAGATGTCGAAGTTGTGGTCAAAAGTTCACACAACCATTGGTTTACTTCGTCATTTAAGCGATGCTGAAGTTCAGGCCTTAAGCTCGTTGATAAGGGAATTTAAAGAGAAGCTTTTACCATCCACTCAACCTATGAGTAAGCAAAAATAATTGGAGCAAATACTTGGTTGTTCGTCCATTGTAGAGCCGCTGTCAATATTTCCACCAAAACAATCGAAAAAACAAAGGCAGCGGTAAAAAAATGGTATCGGATAAGAGTAAAGTTGTTGCCTTAGCGAAGAAGCCAAAACGCATGTACAATAAATGTAAACAAATGGCCCACCATGACAAGAGAAACTGCCCCAATCCGTTTTCAAGGCATCCACCACCGTCACCACCAGAAGAAGAAGAGGAAGAGGAGGAGGAGGAGGAGGAGGAGGAGGAGGAAGAAGAGGAAGAAGAAGAAGAAGAAGAAGAAGAAGAAGAAGAAGAAGAAGAAGAAGANCAACATAACAAAATAACCCCGTCTCAACATATTATTTACACTGTTTTTGCTTAAAATATAAATAATCTGGTGAGACGGAACGTTATAACAATTATAATTGTTTATTTTGATGTGAAATATATTGAAATGGGCGCTATGTCGAAAAACAATGGAATGATTGTGTAATTTCAACTCAAACAATCTGCAACTTCAATCCACTGTAATCATGTAATGATTAACTTCATGAATGTTTGCAACTTCAATACAAGTTTATTCAAGTTTATTCTGTGCAACTTCTATACTTATTATGTGTAACATCAAGTTTATTTTGTACAACTTCAAGTTTATTCTGTGCAACTTCAAGTTTATTCTGTGCAACTTCTATTCTTATTATGTGCAACATCAAGTTTATTCTGTGCAACTTCTATGCTTATTGTGTCAAACTTCAAGTTTATTATGTGCAACTTCTATTCTTATTATGTGCAACTTCTTTGCTTATTATGTGCAACTTCAAGTTTATTCTGTGCAACTTCTGTGCTTATTCTGTACAACTTCAAGTTTATTTTGTGCAACTTCTACGCTTATTATGTGCAACTTCTACGCTTATTCTGTGAAACTTCGATGCTTATTTTGTGCAACTTCAAGAGTGATGTGTGCAACTTCTATGATTATTCTGTGCAACTTCTATCTTTTCCCTGTGCAACTTCATTGCTTTTCTGTACAACTTCTATGAATATTCTGTGCAACTTCTATGTTTTCCGTGTATAACTCCAAGCGTGAGAATTACCAACACTAAAACTCATTAACAGAGATACTAAAGTTGAAATTATACATTCCGTTGTTAACTTTTCAAAGTTGTTTTAATAAAAAAAAACAAAGCAAGTTGTTGAAAATATACACTCCTGCATTCTACTTTTTGCGCACTGTCTTATTCACTTTTCGCTTTCTCTCCAACTCCTTCGATATATCTTCCTTGTTCCCGATAAACTCGCTCATTTTTTCCAACACCATTGCTCTGATGACATTTATGTCAGCTAGCACGAGAGTGGCGGCTAACTGGATTACCAAGTAACGACAGTTGACTTCCTCTCCAGGTCTACATGACGAAAACTATCACCCTCGTACATCAACATGTGCATCATTGTGAAAAACCCAGACTCAGCGTCGCTAATCAATTGCTTATGCCAAACAAAAAGTATCTGACGGTGCTTGAAGTGAGTGATTTATGTTCCTCTCTTCTTATGACTCGATTCCATATAGTCACTCATGTGGTCAGCCTGCACAGAAGACATTTATATGACGTGAATATAAATAATTGCAACCAATAAAAAACACCAGGTCATACAGGACAAACTGCTTACAATAAGTTGACACGCCCTGCATACGACCGACTTYTCCCAAACCGGGTAATACTTATGGTCAATAAGATCAACCGTTTTAGCTACGAAGTTGATACACGCACACGAAAAATGCCCTTCCACTTTAAATGGAACAAAGAGTAAATCTGCATCCAAGCTGAAACTCCCTTCACTATCTTGGATAAAGAGGTCCCACTACTGGTAAAGCTTATCAGTGGACTGTGTGCTTTGTTCAGCGCTTTGCAGATGCTCTAAGATAGTTTCCTGTACATGTAGTGGTGCCAGTGTTACCGCTGAAGCTTGCGCTTTATTAAAATAATACGGGGTCCAGGAAAAAAGGTGGACTACATCTAAAAGAACGAGTCATACCATATGACGTATGCCAAAAAAGGACAACCTTAGATCCTTGCACTCCTCTGCCTCCAACCGGTTAAGCAACAAGGACCAGCATTCAATCACCCCATCATCCATTGGTACCTTCGGCAGCATGGTCAAGATAACGCCACAGTCAAGCTTCGCAGGTCGACTATAATACACAAGTGGAAATCTGCATTCATATAAGGTCATGGATGAAGTAATTAACGAAGTTGTATAGAAATAGAAGTTAAACAAAAAAATTTCATTACTCCAAGCATGATATGTATAACTTCAACCATGATATGCGAAACTTCAAAGCAGTCAATGTGTAACTTATGATCGGTCGTAGCTGTAATCGTCTAGGAAACAGTAATCTGCCACTTGCTTGCGTAGGCATTTTCTACCCTTGATTAGTGACTTGTTTAACTTTAAGGTCTTCAAGACCAACAATAGGTTCTCATCAGCTTCCCCGCATTCCAAGCTACACCCAAGCCCATCTCCCTTCCCACGAGAACGACTCATCACCGGTGTGCTGCCCCGGACAACCGAGGACCGTCCTACGCTATAAGTTGCTGGGGTTTGCTCTGCTCTCGGTGTTTCAGGCCGAGGGCGCTTTGCATTACTATTCCCTGCATCAGCTCCAATCCCTCTCTTGCTACTCGGTTTTCTGTCGCCTAACATTGTAGACTCCTTTCTCTCTGTGCATTCACGTGCCTTAGCCTCCTTGAAAGCGACAACCCTGGAAAGCACTTCTGCCCTCTCCTTGTTTACATCACTGAGGACAAGGGAGGCAACCATTTCAGCACGCATCATGTCCATGCTATCCCTTGTCCCTAGAGTGCAATCAAAAAGCTCGCCACAGTACACAACATGTGTGCCATCATGTAGACGCCACAATCGTTCTCAGAATAGCCCACTCCTTGCCATTTGAATTCCATGTTGACCAATTTAAATCCGCTCACTTTCCTGCCTTTCACAAGACCTTTTCCATCCATATACTTTCCCATTTGATCAGCCTGTCATGGATTTATCAAAGCGTGTAAAAGCAGTTGATGATGCTTTTACAAAAATAAGGCCGAACTGTCAAAAATAAGAATAAAGATTATTACAATGATCTTCGCAATCCCTCCGTACGACAAGGTCAGAAGATCGTCCGCATATTTTCGGTTATCAAGGTACTCGAGCTGCTCAGTGAGGAAGTTTATGCATACGTAAGAGTAGCGGTCTCCATCTCCAGATAACACCGGGAGAAAGACCTAAAAATATGTTAAAAAAACTTCAGTACATATTCAATCAAATAAAATTACACATAAATGGAACTGGAGTTTCACACATCTGAATTGAAGTTACACATAATTGTTCTGATGCTGCACACAGACAAATCTGTATTTGACCTAAATGTGTAACCTCAATTCTGTGTAACTTTAAATCCATCAATGTGCAATTTCAAGCATAAGATGTGTAACTTCAACTGAAGAGTTACACAGAATTGGTTGAAGTTAAGCATGCAGTTGTCTGTTTTGGGACTAAAGTTACAATGATTTGGAAAAAAAGTTGTACAAGAAAAAAAAAACAAAAAAACAACCAGGTCAGAGTTGAGTTGAAAAGGCTTATGACAGGATAGCTGCTATTCGTTCCACGCGTGAGCAAATGCTTCAAAACAATCGATAACCTGGTTCATTTTTTTCGCCTTCCAAATTTGAATTGCGAGTGCCTGTTAAATCAACGGTCGCATGTTATGTAACCTCATAAGTTGCACAGATATGAAAAATCGCACCAAATTACATGTTTTATTCAGGGGACACTTACAGTGTGACTCAACCCAAAGAAACAACGGGAAGTTGCAACAAGTGCAGTGTGCACGATGGTGAGATAATTGAGTAGAGCACACCAGCAATCAATAACATTGTTCCAAACTTGGGTCCCAGCCACCAAGGTCAGCAGGTCCTCGCAAATTATTCAATATGAGTCATTGTATGTGACCAACTGTTCACTGGATCAGAAATAGCCAGATTTAAGAAGCATGGATACAAACTTATTCAAGTGGGAGGAAAAACTAGTGAATTTACTCACTTTTTGTTATGGTCATGAAGGCGATTAAAGACGTAGTCAGTCACCTCTTTCCTCAGACTGAAGACCTTATCCCACCTTTTGTTGTTAAAACACAACAACTGTGAGGAAACGTACATCTCCGGGTCAGGTGCCCCGCAATCACTAGAACACCCTAGGTTCTCGGGGACAACGTGCATGCACGGTAGCACAACACTGGAATGCAGTAAGAAAGGATGGTGGCTCAGTTCACTACAGGGTACGTACACAAGTGGCGATTGGCGTACCTCCTTGTTGGAGTATGTGTCCTTAACAGTAGTGAGATCACATATTTAAATCT